>CM046851.1:4479949-4679603 GCA_025618425.1 Heliocidaris tuberculata
ATATCAAGGTTTCGTTAGTGTTTTGTGTTTGATTATGACTGTCAATCCAAATTTAGCAAATTCCGCATTTCATATGAACGAATCGAATGCCTAGGGGCAAAAGTGATTAAATTCACAACAAATATCAAATATTGTTCATATTTATTTTATGTTGAGTTGACAAATGAAATAATAATAATAGTAGTAATGACCCGTGAATATACAATACGGTAATGATGGCGAAATAATTGTGGTTGTTCCTACATTATCATTTAGAGAGTCGTTCTTTAATAGCTGAGTGATTTATTCCGAGGTAGAGTATAGATAACAGCCCGTCGGTGGTAAGGTCTGTGAAACTCATGTGACGATAATGCAAATTTTCAATAATGTCAAAATGTAAAAGTTTTTTTTTTCTTTCACCCCAAACAGGTGTGTTTATTGTAACAAAAGATCTCACATTCAATTTTCGTTTAACGAAAAGTTACAAAGCAATATAACATTCTACAGATACATTTTCAACATTCCAGGGAAATTATACATTTTTCGTTTTCCTTTTTTTACAAGGGCAATATTGTTGTCGATTCGTATTTTAAGTTCCTTCAAAAAAGCCAACCATTTTCTTTTCCTCCTTTCATCTTTTCCTTTTTCGTTTCTCAAAATCAACATTTTGTATATGCTCAAAAAAGGCAATAGTCAAAATATCATCAATACTTCTTTCTGGGTAATTTTTCAACAAATTACTAATTTACTATGTCGAATAAGTTATCAAAAAGGGAATGTTCATTTCACATTTCAAAAAAGCATGAAATAAATCTTCTGTATGGTTACATGTTTCACATATATCAGAATTACTAAGTTGCCATAAAAACAACATCCTTTTGGTAGGAATCAAGTTATAGAGCATTTTGAAATTAAACTGTTTCAATTTGTTTTCTTTTATATTTTTCAAATTTCTTTGAAAGATATTTTTCCAATTCATATCATTATTACTTAAGTTTGTCCAGTATGGTGGACCAACATTTCCTATTTCATATTTTGCTAAAAATATGATAAAATATTTACTGGAACAAAACTTTAGTTCTTTTTCTTTTCGACAAATTTGTATTTTTGGAGTTTCTAACAAACTAGTTTCCTTTAAATTATTTGTCCAAACTTTTGGTATTGCACTTTGTAGTTTGGAAAAATCAAACAGGGCTCTCGCTTTTGATTTTTCATTTTGAATATTTTCTATCAATTTTTTCATAGATATCAATTTACCTTCAGTACAAATATCTTTCAAGCAAATTATATTACTTAAATACCACTCTCTGTAGAAAAGTGGTTGGTTTTCATAAACAATATATTTGTTATACCATAAAATCTGAGTATCTGAATGAATATCATCCTTTTTTTATAATTTCTCTTAGATGTGACCATGCTTTCATCATTTCTAAGTAAAACCTTGGCAATCTGTCAACAAATACCTTTTCTATCATATATCGATCCAGTTTAGGAGTTTGAGACCTCCTAATGATTGAAAGTGTGTTTATGCAAACTCCTTCCAATAACCTTCTGTGTCATCAACTATTCTGGCCAACCATTTCAATCTAAAACTCTGTATTAATCTCTCAATATCAATCATTCTTATACCACCATCCGAGTAATCTTTGTCAATCGTTTTTCTTTTCACTTTGTCCACTTTTGAATTCCATACAAATTGATAAATTATATTTTCTAATTTTTTCACAACATAATTTGGTATTGAGCAAAACATAATCAAATGAACTATGTGACTAATAAGTAATGTCTTAACTATGAGAACTCTTCCTATAATGGTAAGATTTCTCCTCCTCCAATTGTCTACAATCCTCTGTATCTTTTGTAATTTCATTTCCCAGTTTAGTTTCACAGAAATGTAAAAGTTCTTCCAAATCTATATAGGCCTATACTGTAGAGATAAGGAAGGGATGATCAGTATTATGCAAATCGTATTTTTCGATCGAAAGAAGATTTGCCCAAGTATACAGAGGCTCAAATATACAAATAACGAATTTAAATAATGCAAAATTTTCTCAGAGACGATGCGACCCCATGACCTTCAAAATGACATATCTTTCATTGGCATGCAAATCACGAGAATGAATGCTTTCCCAAGTAAATTGTCAAGTGACGTACATGTGTATGCCCCTCCCTCCAGTGAGTTGACCCCCATGCCATTGAGTACTTCGCTATGTTGATTCGAGACAAATTATGCAACCCCTCCACCTAAAGACATACACAACCCCACCCCACCCATCAACATACACACACTTTTTTCTGTTCAAAATTGTTTATTCCTTGATTCATATTTTCAAAATGAATATTACAAATTAAGCACATACACACACAAACAAACACACACTCACTTGATAAATCGTAAAGCAGCGCCAGCAATTGACGTTTCGGCAAGATCATTTCATCGACAGTGCCACTCAAAGACTGGTCGATTTGTTATTGTTTTCTATCCTCTACTCATTTGGTTTACATCACATGAGGCAGGAATGCTGACTATTCTTCTATTAGTCCTGGTTTCTTCTACGATGCTACCTGCAGGTTAGTTTTTTTTTTTTTTTTTTTTTTATCATTTCTTGGTGGGTTTTTAGTTGTTGTTGTTGTTGTTGTAAAGTCATGGCCTTCTAAATGATGATAATATGCCTCTTACTGGCAATGACTGAAAGAGATATTCATAACAGATATTATATAGTAATAATATAAATAATAATAACCGTTCTTGTAAAGCGCATGTCACATTATGATATAACGTCTCTATGCGCTTCAAAATGGTTTGGATATTATTATTGGATATTATATTCAGAATCCTTGCGCATTCTCATGACATACATCATTAAGAAATATTAAGCACTTTTCACATTCAAGAATTAAATACTCATCATCAGCATTCATCAGTAGTAGCTTATGTACACTCTAAAAACTAAAGTGTTAAATCACCATTTAAAAGGGCCGAGGAGTGACATTTTTTCATAATTGTAGATTAACACTTTTAACATGCTGGATACAACACCATATAGGCTGAATCCAGCAGTTTAAAAGAGTTAATCTACCATTTTGAAAAGGTTGTCACTTCTCGGCCCTTTCAAATGGTGATTTAACACTTTCAAAGTGTTAATAATAATAATAATTATACATGTAACTTATATAGCGCCAAATCCACTCTGTGGAGTGCTCAAGGCGCATGTAGAAATTAATTAAGAATTAAACAGAAATGTTTTTACATGATTTTTAAAAGAATCAGAAGTTATACACTTTTTGATGTCTTCAGGAAGGCTATTCCATAATTTAGGACATGCGTGGGCAAATAATCTCCCCCCCCCCCCCCCCGAGATTTTGCGACTTTAGGAATCACAAGAGAACTGGAAGTGGATGAGCGCAAAGATCTCGCCGGGGTGTAATTTTGAATAAAGGAGGTATTGTATTGGGGAGCAGAGCCGTGAACGCATTGAAAAGTGAGCAACAAAATTTTGAAAATAATGCGATGTTTGACAGGGAGCCAGTGTAGCGACTGCAAAACAGGAGAGATATGGGTACGCTTGGTGGACAGAGTAACCATGCGAACCGCAGCATTTTGAAGCTTCTGGAGCTTGGACAACAGTTAATCACCATTTAACACTCTAAAAACTAAATTGGTTTTTGATTTTTGAGGCCGTTCCACCACAACGATAACGACAATTATACACGTTTAATTACTGCTTACATTTTTTATGATTCTTTCATTTTAATTCATTTTGTTTGAAACCCTTTGAAAAGACAGGTCCAACAAACTTGTCAAAATGTCACATTACACAGAACAATCCAGAGACTGAACATTAAAATGGCATGCAAACACATATTTTAAAAAAAGAAATAAATACTTCAAATTGATGTGAACAGGGACGGCTGGGAAAAACGGATCAAATGAGAAAAAACTGCTCAGAAAAGAAAATTGCAGTGCAATGTTAATTAATGTGATAAAATAATGTGAGGGCAGTTGAAGATCTTTTTTTTTTCAGGGGACATTTTTTTCTGTGATATTCTTCTAAACTGACATAAATAAAATAAGAAAGCTCACAAATAATTTTTCCCCTTTACCAGAACTCAACCTTCTCTTTAAAATAACGTTGCATAAAAATGCGTAATGGGTTTCTGCACTCAGTACATAACTACAAATGAATTTAGATAACTAAGATGTTTACACTATGCATGTTCAGCATTTTCAAATTGAAGAATAGTGGTCCTGTTTGTGTGTAAAAGGATACCTTACAACTCTTTTCAGCTCATATTTGCACCTAATATAATTTCTAATTTGATTAATGAAATATAATCATCTAACGTATCGAACGCTTTCCTCAGATCTGAACAATAAACCTATTGTTGATTGATTATTGTCAAGTGCAGGCCCTTGTACCTTGTGAAAGACAAATAAACAAGGTCGATGATGCGGAGTGTATCTCTCTGAATCCGTATCATCTCTCACTGATTACATGGCACTGTACTAATTAGAGTGACAGCCTAGCATAACACCTTTCAATATTTTTGTTTAAAGGGGAATTAACCTCAAAATATAAATGTGCTTATATTCAAAGATGTAATCTATTCCTTCTTGTTGTCCTACGTAGTTTTGCATTAAAATATACGAGATGGGTATAAGTCAAGATTTTCTCAGCAAAATTTATCGTCTGCTAGCGATACCTGGGGGCTGCCATTTTCTTGATGTATACATAAAGATATTTTCAATCCGAATGCAAAATTGCCTTTCTTCCTGATTCAAAATCCCATTTGAGATTTAGAATATTTAACAGATAAATATATACATATATTCTAAAAACGAAAATGTGTTTTAAATTTCTTTGAAAATTACTATTTTACTCATGAATCCATTTTCTTGATACTATGACGTACGCGACGGAGCAAATTAATTCAAATTTATAGATGATAACTTTCCCGAACGTAAATAGTGACAAACTATGCATTCACCTGCTTTGAGATAATGGACTTCAATAGTCATTATGCGCGTTGTATAAATTATGTTCTGCTCTGGCAGGCAAGCCCAAGAAATCGATTTCTATTTAGCAAAACCAGAGAATTTAAAAAGAAATCTTTAAATTTCAAATTTTAGAATATATGTATACACCTGTTTATGTATTTTCCATCATATATGGGGATTTTTTTGTGGTGAAGAGAAGCAATTTAGCTCTAGGATTAAAACATCTTCCTGGCCGGAACGATTTCCAATGGTTCATGTACATTTCCATATCATCAAGAAAATGGCAGCCCCCATGTAAAGTGTTAGCAGAGGATGCCGTGTGCTAGAATGTCTTGATTTAAACTCTTTTGTGATATTTTATTTCTAAAGTGATACAGGCCAATGATTAAGAATAACTACACCTTTGAACATAAGTACATTTATATTCTGGGGTTAATTATCCTTTAATGAACGGAGTACGGATACTGGGTGATAGGGTGGTTACGGTTGACAGCGTCTCTTTAATACGTTGTCGGGTAACACGTCCTCTGAAAACTGCCCCTTTGATTTTTTTTTATTCACGAAATGTCGGGTGTACTGTTTGTGAAATCCGATGAAACTTAACGATAAGTACCTTTATTATGAATCGTTCTTTTATACTGCTACAACCTTTATAGCTCTTTCCAGTTGAACATCAAACACTTCTTCAGTAATAGGGATATTGAATATTTATATAGTGGTAGACTGGTAGATGAATTAGGTGAATAATTCGTTTAACAATTTTTGCTGGGAAACCATCGAATCATGCATTAGAATGATTATTTCTCCCTTTCCCCTTTTTTGCCAAGAACACTGTTGATTATATCCCATCGTTCTTTTCACACCGGATAAATTTTCTTTAAAATGATCCTGTTTCGTCATTCGTAAGCGGAAAATATTTGCTGTGTACATTTTAAAAATTCTTATAGGAACGGTTATATCTATACGATTGAGATCATTTTCATTATATATATCCAAACAAAAGCCCTATAAATTCATCAGTGTATACAATTTCATATTTTCTTCCTTTATTTTCCCTCTGTTTTCTTGGGTGTCAAAATTTTTTTCAAAATACAGGAAAATTGGCGGTTATGTCCACTAAACGTACATGTGGATTAATTATTTGTCATCATTTTATCTAAAAGTTGCAGAGTGTGTGGTAATCCAAGTTGGATATGTATGAAAGCATTAGATGTAGGCCTACATTGAATTATTCGTGATAAGATGAAGAAAATCCCCAGCATATATCAGTATGACGAGAAGTAGCTAGAAGTAAATTATTGTTAAAATCGCCTTATAGATAGAAAATTATGATGTTCAGTATAATATTTGATGATTTCTTATTTGGTAGTACATTGAATTACATACATCAACATCATAATATACGCGTATGATAAAATAACATTTTGCAAGCCATGATTCAATAATTACATTATATTCCACCATATTGTGTTCTCCAGATATTCTAATACTACTGCAGATTATATTGTTACAGTCTGACAGTAGCAGTGTGAAAATATAATTTTTTTTTTCAGTTTTCGGAGACTAGTAACAACACATTAGATCTGCGTATCACTCACCAAATACTCATCATTTTATTAATAATGCAATGACGAAAATCATGTTAATTAAAAGCTGGAGGATATCAAGATAATAATGAAAACAACACTTGCAGACTTATTTGTCAGATACGAGTGGCCAAACGAAACGCACTCAGAAAACAAATAGATATAGAAGAGGGGGAAATCCCTTTTAACACAGTTAGTTATAAGATATTAACTAGGTATAAATCGTTCAAACAAGTTTATAAGATTTAACAGGGGTACTCGTTTTTCCGAAGGTTCATAAATCCGAAGATCGTAATTCCGAAAAACAAATTTCCCATAGCAGGGGGTTCATAATTCCGAAAATTTGATGCATTACTCCGAAGGTTCGTAATTCCGAAAATGAAATAGGGTTCGTAATTCCGAAAATGAAAAAGGGTTCATAATTTCGTAGGTTCGTAATTCCGAAAATGCAAAAAAGCCCTACATAACTTTTCGGAATCACAAACTTTCGGAATCATGAACAGTATTTCATTTTCGGAATCACGAATCGTCGGAGTAACGAATCTTCGGAAATGTGAACCTTCGGAAAAAACGAACCTTCGGAATTACGAACCGTCGGAGTAACGAATCTTCGGAAATGTGAACCTTCGGGAAAAAAAAGAACCTTCGGAATTATGAATCTTCAGAAACACGACGTAACCGATTTAACCACTTTCATATTCTATTCATAAACATTGAATAGTACGTTGTCGCTATCATATAGAAGGGACTCTGCCTTTTCTCACCTGAAAATCTACCATTTTAATTCCCTATTTTTTCGAAAGACGGGGCGTGTCCCAGTGGATGGGGGAGCGTAGGACCCGGATGCTACAAGCTGCTGCATGATCTAGCCAGGACGACATATGGGGAGGCAGGTACAGCTTGCGACTCAAATGGTGGCAAGGTCTTTGTTCCCAACAGCTCAGATGAGTTGTTAGTGCGCCAGTCAAGCTATTTTCAACAGTTTTCACCAGTACCCTTAAACTTCTGGGTGGGCTGTACGGATCAGATAGAAGAAGGCACCTTCCAATGTGTCGATGGCACACAGCTTGATAACAACAATGGTAAGAAAATCAAACACTTGATCACAAAACATTGATTGCAATGCCAATGCAAAATAAACAGTGTATATCTTTATCGACACTTTTTTTGTTGTTGTTTCGTTGTGTTTGTTTGTTCATGTTGTTTTTGTCTATCTGTGATTATTTTCACTTAGACAAATGTTTGCTTAGTTACCATTTTGCCACCTCTGCCCTACCTGACGGGATTTGTGTCATTACCACTGTAATGATGATGAATAATTCAAACGAAATTTCTTCAAATAGCCCCCCTTCATTACCCCTTGACGCCCATAATAAGATCCCTTGACTTCAGAAACTGAGAAAGATTCCAGATTGACAGAAAATGGGATAGGGGGTAAAATATTTGAAAACCCCAGAAGGAAAAATTCCAGGGGAGCATGGCGAAAGTTTTGTGGGGTTTTTTATCCTTTTTTTTTAATATTTGAATTTTAAAAGAGGTGCGCCCGTTTCTTTGCTTTCTATATCTGTCTGTGGTTAGATCCCATTAGTTTAAACACAGTTTACATTATGCGACTATATGAATATAATGTTGATAATCATATCAAAACAGATTTGTTCAATATTTGAATTAATTCAAATTTTCTGGAGTTTCTTCCGAATAAAAATTGTGGACACAACTTTAACAGAGTTCAATAGCAACAAACTTCCATTATTTGTACTTTAAAAAAATACTTTTCCCCCTTTTTGATTATGATGTCTTTTCTTCATTCGTGACGCATGTTGGTCCTTTCTGTGCTCTTCTCTGTAGATTTGTGGAGTGTTAATAACCCATGCAGCGTCATTCCAGGAGATAATATAGTACGGGTATGAAGGAATACTTTTTGTTACCCACTTCAGTTATGATGCCATTTCTTCATTTACGATGTTTGTGCTTCTTGGGCTTATCTCTGTATAGATTGGTGGAGTTCTAATAACCCACATAGCGCCAGGCCTGGAGATAGTACGGGCATGATGGAGGACTGGGTAGCATATCGACACGGATATGGATTGATCGATCTGCCCTATGATAGCTTCGACGCTGTTGAAGTATACGCACTTTGCGAAGGTGAATTCATAGTTTTCATTATTTTCCTAATTTGAGACTCAATTAGTGTTTGCTCCAATTTTTGTATGTATCATGGACGAAAATCATGATCTTTTGACCAAAATCGGGGATAAAACTCAACCACAGCTGGTATCTAACAGAGAAGGAAAATGGAATACAATTTCTAGATGCTAAGTACATGAATTGAATTGAATTTTATTTTATTAAACATCAATGATTACAACAATATCTTGTTCATGAACATATAACAAAGTATTATATTATGTATTTATAACAAAAAGATAGATACAAATATTCAGAGTGTATAACAGAAGTATAATATACATGTAATTGCCGTGATATATTGTTCGTGCATTTGTTTCGAGCTAAATTTCGCAGAACGTATACTGAGTGGAAAAAAACCCCGATAGCATTAAATATATTTTGGGAAGGAAATTCCAGAAATCCCATTCTTGGAAATTATAATTATTTCAACGCAGATACATAATACATTATTTCTCAGCAAATATCAAAGATAAAGGCTACCTCAATCAGAAAGAATGTAAAATTAAAAAGTATGACTAGAAGTCAAAACTATGATGTTCCAGAAGTGCTCACCCCCCGGGGGGAGGGGGACACTCGACCCCAAAAGTGGTAGGTATGTGCCTCTGGCAAGACAAAAGAGGGGCTTCGGAACTAGCGTATCATGAAAAGGATGGTCTTCGGAACTATACATTTTGGAAAAGGGGGTCTTTGGAACTGGATTACGATATAAATATGATGCTACGGAACTGGTTCCCACAAGCTCCCATTAGCTAAATACGCTGTGTGTCATGGCAAGTGTATGGTGTGTGTGTATACATAATTATAAGCGGGGTTAATTCGCATGCATGCGCTCAGCATGAATGAAAACTGAATTCCTGGGGTGGAATGGAACCGGATCAGAATCGATGGGGAAAGCCCGGAGGAATTAAGCACCTGGAACATGTGGAATGAGACTTGTTTTCAACTTTTCACCCAAAATGATGTTCTTCGAAACGGGCCGGGGCGGGCCATCACGGCCGGAACGACGGAATGAAAACAAGAGGTGCTTTGGAACCGTTTTCTCTCTTCTTTTTCTTGACAAGAAAAAAATGGTATGCTTTGGAACGGAATTTTGATTGGTTAAAAATGGGGATCTTCTGGGCGGCACATACCACCGCACACTATATACTGAACCCCCCCCCCCCCCCCCGGGTGCTCATATGTCATGAGACTCGTCGATGAAAGTAGTCAAATGAGTCTTGATCTATATTATGTAGTCCTTTCCAATTTTGTTCTTATTAATTTGTACAGATGAAGCCATTGAGTGTCCCGGAAAGTTTGCATTTTTGTGACATTCGATTTCGGACTTCATGTCATATTTCTGTCTTTTGCATTCTTTTTAATTGAGATCACTTTTGGTTTGTGATATGTAATGAGAGAGATTGCCACTTACACAGCGATAGTTTGTAAATAATATATTAGGCTAGGTGAATTCTACTGGCTTCGGTCTATTAATGAAACAAACAAGGGACTCCTCAGTCGACTTTGGGCACGCATTACGTGAAGATGGATGATGATACTTCAAACAATCCGGGGTGGCAGTCCTGGGTTTTTATCCGTGGCGAATAAAGGTCCAAAGCACTTATGAATTTGAATGCCTTTTCGTGTATGTTCTAATAATATTAGAACACATCCTCCATCATATATAGGCCCATTTACCCTACGATATAATCATCGCAATTTTACGAGCATCGCGATGTCACGGTGGGAGTAGAGGAAAGAAAACAGTTGCTAGCAATTTCTAACGGAATTCCGATGTTATGCTTGTCGCACACGTGGCGTTATTCGACTGCGTTATTGCCTGCTATCATCGAGCCGTTGAAGACAATTAGCCCATTATGCCAGTGTTGGCACTGTTCATTTTGCAAAACTTTTTGAACGATGTCACTCTCACATGGCGGTGACATGACGCGTCAAAAAGCCCACCAGTTAATGACGCCGTCCTGCGTCAGACAAAAATAAATGACGCTTAAAGTCTGGCTCACACGAGGCGTCAATAATTGCTGACGCAAGGACTGCGTCAGTGACTTGTACGGTCTTTTGCTTGTCATGAAAAAGGGATATCGTTTAAAAAGTAATTGCAAAATGAACAGTACAAAAAATACTTTTAATAACTGACGTATGGGCTAATGCCTTCACAGGTTCGATTAGCGCAGGAAATGACGCAATCGAAATGACGCTAGTAAAATCGAGATGCTGAGATCGAAGAGTATTTGGGCCCAAGACTGTTTGATGCAATGTCCAATTGTTTGATTCAAACTTGAAACTGAGTGCACAGTTTAGCAATTTAAATGTTTATTACAATCACCTTAAAAAGTTATTTTGAAAACGACCAACTGAGTTTCATATTAGCGGCTTATTTTAAGAATTCGACCAGAAAAATTAAACACGATAAAAACTACTTTCGAAAAATCAACTGAAGGCAATTTCAGTAGCACTGTCTATCACCTTTAGAAATGTGCGAACATTACAATGGCGTATTACGTAATCCGAACCTGATTTCTATGGGCAGTACAATAGGCCTTTGAAATTGCCCTTGAGTGTTTTTTTTCGAAAGTAGTTTTTATCGTTTTATTAAAAAGTGTAATATTTCCCCCTGCAGTTGAGCCTATCGCTACTGCTACCATTCAGACTCCCAAACCCCGTTTCAAGTCGAGCGTCTTCTCCCTGGCCAAGGACAACGAGGGACGTTCTCTGATTGGCTACTGTCTCACTGATCACGTGATAAAGACAGTGCGACAGGTAAGCCTGATAAAGTGCTCCATGATGTGCAACGGCATAGCAGGGTGCAAGTCATTCAATTACAAAGATGGGGTGTGCGAGCTGAACGAAGAAATCAGAGAGGGTGTTGGTTCTAGCTACTTTTTACCCTCTAATGGGTGCAATTATTATGGTCCGGTCTGAATCTGGATTCTCATCATAACGACATTAATGACTATTTCTTACCTAATTTGCATGACTGCAAAAGTTATTGAAAAAGAATAAGTACAGGAAAGAAATAGCTTTTGCAACATACATAAAATGTATCAACCAATAGCAGTGTTGTGTTATATATGTGATGTTATATACTACATGATATCATACTTATTGGCATAAGTATTGTCACTTTGTGTTTATTATGTATCGCAGCATTTAAGTGTAAAATGTACGTTTATTCACCGTGATCACTTAGTTGACAGGCTTGCAGGATTTTCGGCAGCCAGCTGAGGGTAGAAACTTCAAAATACAAATTGATATTCTTCTTTTTTTTTAAACTGATGTTCATTTATTTCCATATACATCATCACACATTAAAAACCTTCCACATGTATATGGTCACCTAAAGTTATACATAGAAAAAGGAATCGTCATAAGCATGATATAATTTATCATAATTTGATTATTATATACATACTCATATATATTTTCTACTAGATTATGTATATATTCCATAAATTTCGACATCAGATAACGTGCATTCGAAACCGCGTAAACCACGTAACAACCTTGTTAGAATTCTTTAACGAATACTGTGTTCACGACTTACTTCACGATATAGAAAATGGTCTAATAGTCAGGTTCACTATGTAGTTTTCTGCTTTTTGGAGATTAGCAAAACTATATATTTTTGGAATCGGCAGAACATGGGGAATCCAAATACTGATGTTGGCATTTGCACAAAACCCTGACCTAGCAGCCATTTTAGATTTTCAAAATAGCCGGCATATATAACTAATATTAAACATTTTGAAGATATTTTTGTAACAGAACCTCATTCTATAATTTTTTGGTATAAAGGCATTAAATTCTCTACAACATGATATCACATTCGCTGGGTTTGGTTATGATTTGTATAACAATTTTTGGCCAAAAATGTGATTTCTATCATTTTTGTTCTTCAAAAATATGATAGGTTCAAAATACATATTTCTCCATATTTCAAAAGTCCATTTCATTAATGACTTCCAACTTTACAGAAAAGCATCCATTATAGAGTCAATATTATATGAAAATTACAAGTGCATTGCTTTCATGATAGGTAATGATATTCTGAAAGCCAAGATTCTTGGTCTCGTACTACAGAACAATTTGAAATGGGATGCCCACATTCTCGATTTAGTAAAACGATGCAACAGGAAATTATATATGTTACGCAGTCTGAAGAAGTTCAATCTCCCAATGCGTGATTTGATAACTGTGTATTGTGGTTACATACGACCAGTTCTTGAATATGGTGTACCTGTCTCCAATGGTTCACTCACCCAGGATCAGATTTCTAAACTTGAACAAATCCAGAAAATAGCATGTCGAATTGTGTTGGGTTCTGCGTATGCGAAACATATAATTCTGCACTCACATGTATGTAACTTGCAATCATTGGAACATAGACGGAAAAAGTTGTGCCTTGATTTTGCCCACTCTGTAGAAAAGAATGTATTTACTAGTCACTGATTTAGAACAAAGAAAGTAAATCCTTACAATATCAGAAAAGGTTTGAAATATGAACAATTTAAATGTAAAACAAAAAGATTTCGATGTAGTTCACTGCCTTATCTGGTGACACTACTGAATTCTGAATAGCTCTTCATAATCATATTGGGATAAGCATATTTTCATTTATATTCATCTTATATCAGACTCTGTTAGTTAACTTGTACATGTGCAACATTTTATTTGATATGTAGCGTAAGGTTGTACTTATTTAAGCTTTCAATCCACACTTAAAACTTGCAATATATACCTAGATGTCTTTCACTTTTTAATATATGTAACCTGTTTTATCCTGTTTACATGAACTGAATTGCAAATATATGTTTTATTCATTTTACCTCATACCAGTACTATGTCATGATGTAAGTTATTAAATAATATTGTTCAAGTCGATTTGCAATAATAATTCTTATTAAATTTTATTTTTTTTAAATCCCAATTATAGATATTTTAACTTTCTACATTCGTCTATTTCTTTTTGTTTAAATGAAATGAATTGCTCTAATTTCTCATTTGTAATAAGAAGTCAATATGATATTATTTGAATGCAATTGTTACTAATGAAATGATATTATGAAATGTTTCGTGAGAAATTATTGTAAACATGCGCAATTCAGCCAATGGCTGCAAAGCATTGTTCAAATAAAACCATTATTGAATTGAATTGAATTGAACTTATCTAACAAAAAAGGTTATAGTACTCTAAATTTAACACTTTGATATTTGCTAAAACAAAAAAAAAATAATGAAAACCATCGTTGCCAAGGGCTGCCTTCTAGTCAGGTTCACTATGTATTTTTGTTCAAATTATTTGGAGATTAGCAAAACTATACATTTTCGGAATTGTTAGAGCATGGATAATCCAGAAATTGATGTTGGTATTTGCACAAACACCGGCACGGTGGCCATTTTGGATTTTCAAAATTGCCGCCATAAAATACATAATTTGCCTTATCTCGGCTTCTTTTAAAGGTATAAACGTGATGAAATGTGCCAATCCTACTATTTCTGGGTGCAGAAAGCAAATGGTGACATCGCTGCACATCTACTTTTAACGCTTCCTCGCATATGGAGGCCATTTTGGATTTTCAAAATGGCATACGTGTAGTATATATGTTGCTTTATCTCTGCTTCTGGTCAACCTAGGAACTTGACAAAAATATGCTGATCCTCCGTTTTCTTGGTCGATAAACCAATGGTGATATAATTAGACTTCTAATCTTAATGCGTCATCGCACACGGCGGCCATTTTGTATTTTAAAAATGACCTATATATATATATATATATATATATATATATATATATATATATATATATATATATATATACAGTGTCCTCAACATTATTCATACCCCTTGGAAAATTGGAGATTTTTGCAGTTTTCGCAAAAATGAAAGGGGAACTGGATTTACTTGTATATCACTTGAATACATTTAATAGTTATCATCTACAAATGAATGCTGTTTCTGGTTTCAACTCATTTGAATAACAACAGAAAAAGTGAGTTATCCAAATTTGGTGATGTTCAAAATTATTCATACCTTTGGTGATTCACTGACTTTGCCGATCATTATGTATCAAATCATCTGTTATTAAAGCTTGTAACACTTCAGTACACTGTCCGGATGCTTCTAGAGGTCTCTTCCGAGATAGCAGACAAGTACCTGGTATCCAATGGCTTAATTTCCTTGAGGATGTTGTTCAGAGATGCCTTCATCTGGTCTTCAGGGCATAATTGGGCATAATTGGATTTAAATGAGATTTAATGTATACAAGGGGTGTAGTTATTGACTTAGTGGTTACGGGACTATGATACTGCTATTTTCATTCATTTTTCAGCTTATTTTGATGAAAATTTTACTCTGAAGACGAAGAAAAACACTCTTCCTGGAGAGACTTTCCTTGGAGCCCTTCCCTGTTGCCGCTGTCTGAGAGGGAGTTTGACCTCATACTTTTGCTCCATTTTCATTATGAATGTTTAGGAAGTCCATGGTAGAGGTCTAAATGTTAGTTAGTGCCATTTTAATCAGTTTGTTCAGTTACACAAACTGACACACTTGGATATGGACACCTGCCATAAGATCCTTCACAAGTGGGTAATCTGGTGAAGCTTATATTAAATACTGTCTTTATTTTCCTGTGTGCCGTCTAAGTGGTAGCATTTTGTGCTCTACAGCTGATACCTTTGAGGTAATATGGTATAAATTTAGTTTCCAGTGATATCAAGTATTGTACCCACCATACCAAGGATAGTATCAAATATAAAAATTGGCACAGTAAAAGTCAATTTTGGGATGTGTATGGTACTCAAAGGATACATAATGTAATGTGACCTGGCATCAGGGTCATGAAGCGGCTTAAAAATTACTAACATGGCCTTCCTGAGCACTCTGATTGAGAATGGAACCAAAGAATGAGGGCGAACCCCCCTGTCAGACAGTGCAACCGGGAATGGCTCCAGGGAATGTTTCTCCAGGAAGAGTGTTTTACTTCATCGTAAGCGCAAATTTTCATTAAATTAAATGAAAAAATGAATAAAAGTATTAATATCATAGTCCCGCGTAGTGCACCAAGTCAATAACTACACCCCTTGTATACATTAAATCTCATTTAAATCCAAGGAATGCCCTGAAGACCAGGTGAAGGCATCTCTGGACAACATCCCCAAGGAAATTAAGCCATTGGATGCCAGGTTTTGGCCTGCTATCTCAGTAGCGACCTCCAGAAGCAATGTGACAGTGTACTGAAGGGTTACAAAGGATTTGATTCACGTTGATCGACAAAGACAATGAATCACCAAGGGTATAATTTTGAACATCACCAAATTTGGATAACTCACTTTTCTATTGTTATGCAAATGAGTTGAAACCAGAAACAACATTAATTTGTAGATGATAACTAAATATATTCAAATGATGTGAATTTAAAATAAATCCAGTTCCCCTTTCATTTTTTGCGAAAAATGCAAAAATCTTCAATTTTCCAAGGGGTATGAATAATTTTGAGGACCATTCATTTTCAAATTGGCCGCCATGAAATATATATATATATATATTGCCCTATCTCTGCTTCAATGCAACCTAGAAACTTATTGAAATATTTTAATACTATAGACTTCCAGTCTTCAGGATCACACAGAACTCACTCATAATCAACATATATGTTTCCAGGGTCAGGAAAAACATTGGTGACGTCATTAGACATATCTCAACGCTTCACGTGGCTTCCATCTTTTCAAAATGACCGATCTAAAATGCATATTTTGCCCTTTCTCTACGTATGGTCAACATAAAAACTACATGAAATATGATAAGCTTATGTTTCCTTGGTAAGGAAAATCTTTGGTGCTATCACAAAATTATAATCTTGAGTCTTCCTTCACTTTAAGCCTTGGGGGCGGCTAGGGGCCCTCAGACAATTTTCATTGCGTCTCTAAAGTGAAACAGTGCCACGTTCTGGCTTTTGTCCTTGAAGTTTTCATTTTGACACCAAGTTTAGAGAAATTATATAGTCATGTTATATTTTGGTTTCTAATTTTCTTCTCTTCAGCCAAGAATTTATATTTTTGTACAAATTGAATGAAAAACAGCAATTTTATTTTATTTCTTTATAGATCATTTGTAATTTCTTCTTCTTTCATTATCCCTTTTCTATCTGAATTTTGATTTAGAAAAAAGACCCTCTAATAACACACCTAAAAAGCAAGAAATATGGTTGGAAAACAATAGAATGCACATGAAATAAAGTCACTTCTGATGACTTTTGTTTTTTAGTTTACGAACTTTCCCATATCGACTATCATCACTGGTCAACCCCCCCCCCCCTTTCCCGGATAACTACCCCCTGCATTAAATACCAAGTGCAGTTCTTTAGCAGTATTGTTACCTACTAATCAATTATACTGTATCAAACTAGAGACAGACTTCCTGTTCTTATATCTCGACCAGCATGTGCAAACTAAATAAATGTATTTACAGTACAACAAATTATTACATACTTTACTTGGCCCAAAGGCGTTTTAGGGTACTTCCAATTAGGCTAATCTATTACAATTGTATGCATGTAGGATCACGCCATTACAGCATAAAATGCTCACTTCCTACATTTCATATTGTTTTTTAACTTTATTTACTTTCAGTTCTGCTATTCAAGGTAAATAGTAAAGCTTAATAATGTAAATAAAGAGAAAAAAAAGATATGCAAAAAAAACAGAAATATTGCGTTTTAACCACTTTGTACAAAAACAGAGAAAAAATTTCAAAAGGTCACATTTTATTTGCTTTCAGTTCTGCTATTTGAGGTCAATAGTAAAGCTTAAGTAAGACAATTTTTAAAAATAAGGTAGCAAGAAATATTGTGTGTTAAACCACTTTTAACTCAAAACAGAAAAAGTCTAAAAACGTCACTTAAGTTTAGAAGTTTAGAAATGCGCTGATTGAGACCAACCGATAAACTTTGTCTCCAACTGAGCGGAGGGGGGGGGGGGCTGACGCCTCTTGACCGAATGTAAACTTTACTTTCAACCCCTAGCCCCCACCCTCCCCACCTCGTAAGACTATGCTCGTTTTAATCTTGAAAGTGCTTGGAAATGTTACAGGGGACCCAATTTGGGGGTCAGCCAGACTTGGATTAATGTTAAAGACTGTTTGGTATAATCAATATGTTCAGGGGACCTCCCTGTACAACCGAGGGGGGGGGGCGCAAGCTTTGAACCCCACCACCATGTTTCTACATGTTTTAGAGTGTAAATCTTGTCTATCAGTTGAATACAGGTCCCATGTTATTTCACTGATAGCCTGAATTGCTTCCTTGAACAAAAAATACTTGTAGGTATTGTTTTAAGTTAAACTTTAGAGGGGAAGGGGCGGGAAGAAGGGTAAGGCATTGGCAGATATTTTTCCAGTAACCATGAGATTTTAAATGATTTGCCAAGGCTCACTGATTTTCTTACCATTATTCAAAGTACTTTATGAATATTACTTTGCACAGATTTGTTTCGTTTTCAAAGCAGGAAGGGGGAGGGAAAGGCATGGCGTATAGGGGGTGCAAGTTCTGTACCTTGTCATCTAGTATATACGTGTGTTGGAATGTGAAGTATAATTATCACTTGAAACCAGGTTTCCTCATATATATTATTGGGCAGTTAGCCTTAATTGGTTTCTGAGTTCAACACACATCATCGGTTATTAGGCACATTTGTATCATAGCAACGGGAACTAATAAACAATTGTATATCACTAAAATATGATCGTACTGAATTATCTGACATCACACTTCCTATTAAAATATTCATCTGCATGACAATAGCATGTGCGACCGAAATAATCCATTTCATGTCTCCCAATATTACCATTGTTAGGCAGAAGGCAGCACTTAGTAACCAATTTAGTTATTGATTCTCTACTTTAGCTAATATCAAAGTGTCAAGTCAACTTTATTAGAGCGCTATATCTTGCTTTGTTTGATAAGCAATGAACTTGCAATTTTATATATTAACTGTACATATGGTCAGTTTTCTGAAAAGTTTGAACTAATTAAAGAAACCAACTTTTGAAATGATGAGAAATACGTGTTTTCAAGAAATCTATATACTTGTGGAAAAATTATGTAAACAATCACATTCTTGGTCAAGAATTGTATTGCAAATCATCACCAAACCCATTAAATGTGGTATCATTTTGTAGAAAATGTAATGCCCTTTAATATGATGATATATACATGGTAAGATGAGGTTCTGTTTAAAAAGTATCTCACACGAGGCGTCATTCACAAAGTTAATCAATCACTTGATTAACAAGTCAGTGACTTGTAAGAGCTTTTACGTGTCATGAAAGAGTGATATCGTTAAAAAGTGATTGCAAAATGAAAAGCGATATAACAACTCTTTTAATAATTGGCGTATAGGTGTATTGGCTTCACAGGCTCGATTAGCGCAGATAGTGACGCAATCATAATGACGCATCGTGTGAGCCGGGCTTAAAGGTAACAGATAGTTTTGGGAAGCCCTCAAAAACTTTTCGTGAGATTTCTTTGATTTTACTTAAAGGGCAATCCAACCTTGGTAATAAGATGATTTGTGTGAAAGCAGAAAAATAAGAAAAACAGGATGGTGAAAGTTTGAAAGAAATCGGACAAGGACTGATAAGAAAGTTATGGATGTTTGAAAAATGAAATCACTACATCTATGCGAATCTCAAATTGGCAATTTGGTGAGTCAATTGTGATATTTTTGTGGACAACTCTCCCATTTGTCGTACACAAAAATATCATTAATTTGCGGTTTTCTTCGAGGTGCTTTTACCCTCAGGGCAGTACTCAGAATATATTGGAGATAGCATATTGTTACAGGTCCTCATGAAAGAAAGAGATCCTACTGAGTAATACATTTTGAAAAAAGTGACATTTTAGTCATTTTGTGTGTTGGAGTGAATGGGGGAGTTGTCCACAGCTACATCACAGTGACATTACCTATTCGGCCAATTTGAAATTCCCATATGCATAGCGATTACAACTTTCAAAAATTCATAACTTTCTTATTGCTTGTCCGATTTCGTTCAAACTTTCACCCATCTGCTTCTCTGATTTTGGGGATTTTTCCTCTTTCTTTCAAAGCAACTTGCTATTAAGGTTGGATTTCCCTTTAATAAAGAGCCCATAAATAGCAGGGTACTAACATAATTAAGATGTTGTGAAGTTTTTTCCTCCTCAAGTGAAATATTTATCGAATGAGAGGTGAAAAGTAATAAAAATCCCTGGCCCAAAAAAGAGGGGATGTAAATTCAAACAACGGCCACACACACTACTCATACGAGGATTGCTGTGTGTATAGAATACGCTACACATAGTGCGAAGCGCTGGGTTTATCGTGCGGGGAACCTTCGAGTGTATATCGTGAGGCAGTGAAAAGCCGTTATCAAGCGTTTCTTACAGATATTTACACTAGAATTTGTTCGAAATCGTGAATGGAATCTCGAACATGTGTCTTATGATAAAAGGAGAATAGTATGTGACTATTTCGGATAAGTTTCTTGCCAGTATGATTTTTGCAAATGAGACTCTCTATGAGCTTTAACGTTTGAAGAAACTAAATATGAATTTCATTCGACTGACTTTATGTTCTTTTATTAGAATACCAACAACGAATGATCAGTTGGTGGATTTAAATTGTGATTTTATTATTTATGTTGTTTCAGTGATCGGTTGTTTGGTTGATGACTTTATTGGGTGGTTGATTAACTATTGATTGAACGAAAGACGGATTTCCTGGTAGATTGATTAGGTCAATGACCACCGTCAGTATCATCATCATTGTCATCATTATGATCGTCAGTATTTACCTCATCACTGCCATTAAGACATGCCCCTTACTCCATACCTTTACTCGTACTGCAAAAAAAAAGTACAATATAGTCAGTAGCACTGTTGCATATTTTTTAATTTCCTTTCTCTCTCTCTTTCTTTTTTCCCCTTTTTCATTTTTTTAAATAATCTTTTATATTTTTTTTGTGTTATAATTTTTGTACAATATTATATACATGTATGTCAATGTGTATTGTTACGGTGACTCCAGCAAAAGCCATGTGCTTTTTGGGACCCTCGACTCCTTCCACCATGTTTTTGTCGATATAAATTTCATTTTGTACTTATTTAATTATGAGAAGGAAATAAATGTGTTTTGAAAATTCTGAATCTGAATCTGAATCTATCATTATAAAGATCTTCATCTTAAAAAACATTGTTAACATCACTTGCACCATCACCATTAACAATATCATCATCATCATCATCATCATCATCATCATCATCGCTATATTGTAACTATCAGTTTCACCATCAATTGTCGGTAGCCTATGAGTATCATCACTGTCATCTTCTTTATCAATGACACCATAACCGACATTTCACCACCACCATCATCACCATCACCACCATCACCACCATCATCAACATCACCATCATCATCACCACCATCACCACCATCATCACCATCACCATCACCACCATCATCATCACCATCACCACCATCACCATCATCATCATCACCATCATCACCACCATCATCATCACCATCACCACCATCATCACCATCATCATCACCATCATCATCACCATCACCATCACCACCATCATCACCATCACCACCATCACAACCATCATCATCATCATCATCACCATCATCACCATCACCATCATCACCATCCTTATCACCACCATCATCACCATCACCACCATCATCATCACCATCACCATCACCACCATCATCATCACCATCACCACCATCACCACCATCATCACCACCATCATCACCATCACCATCACCACCGTCATCATCACCATCACCATCACCACCATCATCACCATCACCATCACCACCATCATCACCATCACCACCATCACCACCATCATCATCATCATCACCATCATCACCATCACCATCATCACCATCCTTATCACCATCATCATCACCATCACCACCATCATCATCACCATCACCATCACCACCATCATCATCACCATCATCACCATCACCATCACCACCATCATCACCATCACCACCATCAACATCATCATCACCATCACCATCATCACCACCATCATCACCATCATCACCATCACCATCACCACCATCATCACCACCATCATCACCATCACCACCATCACCATCAACATCACCATCATCACCATCATCACCATCATCATAATCACCATCATAATCATCATCATCATCATTTCCAGTGTTATCTGTTTCATCATCAATATGAACATCACCATCAATTATCATCAATCATCATCCTCCGCACCTGATCGCCACTCTCATCAATATGATACAATTTCTGTATATCTACTTTCAAGCACACTCTGAGAACTCCAATCTTCAAACTCGACATAATTGCTTTGCTTATATCATCCTTGTAGCCATTGATGTCTGTTCTTAAAGGGGAAGTCCATCCTGGTATTTTTCTTTTTTTTTAATAAAAGCAGAAAAATAGAAACAGTCGAGTGAAAGTTTGGGCAAAATCGAATAAGAAATAGGAAATTTAAGGATTTTTGAAGTTTTGTAACAAATTGTAACAAATTGGCAACTCCGTGACCTATCTTGTGAGCTCCTCCTCACATCTGCTCAGTTCAGAAGATTTCCTATCATTTTCATTTTCTTAGTTTTTGATGAAGGAATAGATATGTTCCATACATGTTTTGTGTAAAAACACATATGAAATGATTATATCGAGGTTGCATCATTGCATGTACAACTAATTATTTTCTTTGGAGAAAATGGAAATTTATGATTTTTTTTAGTGTACAGGGTGAATGGGAGAGGAGTTCGCAGGCTATGTCACGGAGTTGCCAATTTGTGTTTAATTGATTACAACTTCAAAAATTCTATCATATTTCTTATAGGATTTTGCTCAGACTTTCATTGATCTGTTTCTTTCATCTGTCTGCTTCTTTTAAACCCAACTTGATATCAGGGTGGACTTTCCCGTTAATTGTTTTCAACATAGAAAAGCATAATACCAAGCATAACTTAGGCATGAGCATTTTACATCAACAAATTACTCACCAAACACATCAAACAGTATACCGACTTCAGAAATTTATGCATTCTTTATTTCAATAACGAAATGTACCACTTTCTAAATTAAACTTAACAAATTAAACGAGGGAGATATTTCAGTTGAATTATAGTTCTTTGAACTAATAACACATTTAGGGCAATGCATGGCAAAGTCCAGTATGTGACATAAATTGTCACCCGATGAATTTGTTCTATACAATCTCCATTCCCCAGAGAGTAATGAGCACAAGAAACAGTCCACATATAATCACAGACTTTATCATCTTTTAAATATATATTTCTTTCTACACATACCTTAGAGAAATGTTGGAGAAAATGCCGAGAGCTTGAATGAAACACCCTACGATTATGCCACTACAAAAAAAAAAAATATCTATATTCCCTTGTTCAAATTCTTTCCAGGAAAATGAATTGATGACCTACTTCAAGCTATTGCACTTTGTCATCAAAGGGAGCTTTACAAAGGTACCTACATGTAGGTACATGTACATGGTACAGTCCTTTATAGTCAAAATATGGACATCCACAATTTCTGTGTTTTGGAAACAATTGGCATTCAAATTCTTCCTATTCAGAATGGACTTACTCATCACACTTGAATAGGAATGCAGCAAGATGGTGGAAACAAAATGGAGTTAAACACATGTAATGTGTTTAATCTTCACTCTTCTGTAATGGAACTCTAGTGTACCTGGAGTGCCTACACCTACAATGACTTTGGTCCGAATTCACAAAGGTGGTTTCAATTCAGACCATGGTTTATGCAGATTTCGTGGTATAAATATGCTTGATTTAGCGCGTACACTTAAAAAGATCCAATAATGAACACGCGCCAGTCGCGCGTGGTTGGCAAAAGCGTTAAATTCACGCTTGTTGCCATGGTTCAGACCATGGTTTATGTAAATTAATTTAAATAAACCATGGTCTGAATTTACATAAACCATGGTCTGAACCATGGCAACAAGCATAAATTTAGCACTTTTGCCAACCACGCGCGACTGGCGCGTGTTCATTATTGGATCTTTTTAAGTGTACGTGCTAAATCAAGCGTATTTATACCACGAAATCTGCATAAACCATGGTCTGAATTGAAACCACCTTTGTGAATGCCGGCCTTTATGTTCAATAAAGTGTAAGACTTGAAATTGATTTGATGATGTTTCAAAAGCAACTTCCAAATCTTATATCTGAAGTTTCTGGCACTATCTAGACAACTTACCTGAGAAAAGACATTTCATTATTTTGAACCTAAACTTCTCTTAAAGAGTTGGAGTCTAGAATTACTTTAGTCTAAATACTGGGCATACACATCAATGTCAGTATGAACATTTTTCAGTAATGGCAATGACCATCTACATGTACTGCAAAACCAGAAACTTTTGTGAGTTATTACAGGGAAATCTAACCTTAATATGGCAAGTTGTTCTGAAAGAAAGAGGAAAAGTCAGAGAAGCTGATTAGTGAAAGTTTGAACAATCTCAGATGAACAATATGAAAGTTATGAACTTTGGAAAGTTGTAATCACTATATATATGGGAATTTCAAATTGACCAAATCAGTAATGTTACTGTGATGAAGTGGAGGACAATTCCCCCATTTGCTCCAACACATGAAATGCCTAAAATGTCATTGTTTTCAAAATGTATTACTCAGTAGGACCTTCTTTTTTTATGAGGACCTGTAACAATATGCTATATATATTTTGAGTACTGCCCCGAGGGAAAAGGCACTTTAGAGAAAACCGCAAATTAATATTTTATTGTTCAACAAATGGGAGAGTTGACCAGTAGTATTTCACAATCAACTCGCATAGATTTAATGATCTCCTTTTTTAAACATCCATTACTTTTTTATTGTCTGATTTATTTCAAACCTTCACCATCTCGTTTTTCTTATTTTTCTGCTTTCAAACAAATCATCTTATTACCTAGGTTGGATTGCTCTTTAATGATGGCACATTTGTGGCAAGAAACCTCTGAAAGGTAAATCTCTATGTTGTAATTCAATCATTTTGCAACACTAAACTTTCGCTCATCTCCACCAATCGAGAATTCATGAAAGTTTTCGGTTTCACAGTATTCATTCATGAAAATCATAGATAATAGAGATAAAGAATTTGAAATTCCACTCTGTCTAATCAACTGCTTTCAGTTTCATATGTACAACAAAGCACCCAGAATTAAAGGGAAATCCAACCTTAATAGCAAGTTGCTTTGAAAGAAAGAGGAAAAATCTGAGAAGCAGATTGGTGAAAGTTTGAACGAAATCGGACAAGCAATAAGAAAGTTATGAATTTTTGAAAGTTGTAATCACTATACATATGGGAATTTCAAATTGGCCGAATAGGTAATGTCACTGTGATGTAGCTGTGGACGACTCCCCCATTTACTCCAACACACAAAATGACTAAAATTTCACTTTTTTCAAAATGTATTACTCAGTAGGATCTCTTTCTTTCATGAGGACCTATAACAATATGCTATCTCCAATATATTCTGAGTACTGCCCTGAGGGTAAAAGCACCTCGAAGAAAACCGCAAATTAATGATATTTTTGTGTATGCCAAATGGGAGAGTTGTCCACAAACATGTCACAACCGAACCACCAAATTGCCACTTTGAGATTCACCTAGATGTAGTGATCTCATTTTTCAAACATCCATAACTTTCTTATTCCTTGTCCGATTTCTTTCAAACTTTCACCATCCTGTTTTTCTTATTTTTCTGCTTTCACACAAATCATCTCATTACCAAGGTTGGATTGCCCTTTAAAAAAGTTAAAGGAATTAAGTAATGCATTATTAATAAAATGATAACATAAATGCTCTATTTCTGACATATCTTATATGCAAGCAAATTTGGGCTAACAAATATTTGTCATCAGCGTCCATTCTTATGTTGCCTTGTCAAGACTCAGTTTATCATCGACTTTAAAATCATAACTGACAAAGTCATCCCATTTTCACCTATTGCCCCTCTTCAATCTCGTTCAATTCATATTTAATATACTCTCTTCCATTCATAATACTGAGATGACATGTAATGACATCAAATTAACAACTCACTCTCTGCAGCCTTGTTCATGCATAATCACGATTACAACACTTTCAAGAGGTGATAGTTTTAACTAATGCCGTTTCATTGCTAACTTGGGAATAAAATGTCTTGCACTGAAATCAACTTCACAATGCATATATCTGTTTTAGTTTCAAGAAAAAAACAGCCATTCTTATTAAGAAACACACATGTATTGTAAAATGTTATTAGAATTCTTGGGCAGGATGGATAAAAGAACAGGGCCCCGTTTCATGAAACTTGTTATCAATAACAAATGCCTGATCTCTATTACAAATTCGCTCTCAGCCAGTCAGATACAAGGATTTCAGTAGCTTATAACAATTATTGCAACTTGTTATTGATGAGAAGTCTTATGAAACGGGGCCCAGAAGAAAAATAACAATACTACCTGAATGAACAATGAACACAAAATTATGAAATGGTTTGATTCATCCAAAGCCAATATCACAAGTTTGTCCCCTTTCCTCAAATTGAAAGCTTGGTTTCTCAACCTACATCATGAGATACAAGGACTACTTACTGTAAGCGTGGAATATATCACAGTGGAAATTTTGCCCATTTCTTGGCATGAAATTGGCACAAAAATAAAAACATGCAAATGTTTTTGGTTTACAAAACCTCAAAGTAGGCACATTACATGTATGTGGTGGGTAAAATTGTAATGTTAGTTCTAGTTTTCTTCATGTTTCTTAGTCCTGTAGGGCAAGTAACTTTGCCATTGTGGCAGCAGAGAGCAGTCTTGACTGACCATGAAATTAAAAATATTCATTTTACTCTGCCAAGTGGGAAAATTAATCATGTAAAAATTTCCAATGTAAGTAATGTAAGAAACAGTAATATATTTGAGAGTACAACTCACTGTTAGATCATAATCAAATGACTGGCCGAATGCACAAAGGATGAATACTTTCAAAGCTTCTGCAGATTTATTAGCCATCTACCCATCTCTCTACATCAAGGTCTCGACTAATCATTCCATTGCAGAGTGTGCATGAATGTGGATCCATCTGTGCATCCCTAGCAGGCACAGTGTAAGAGAAGAGTCTTTCAACATCAAACTCTGGACCTCCCCAACCATAACAGACATTCTATGAGGGAAGGTCTGTTGTTTCATCCCCACCGGGCCAGGGCAACAATGTTGTTCCCACTGCCAACTTGAAGCACTGAATTAAACTAAGAGCATCATTAGGGGTGGTAACTAGAGGAACAACTCTCTATCAGTCTTCAAACATCAAGCTCTCAAGTTTCCTTGCCATTGCAGACTGTGTACAAGAGTGGGTCCATTTTTGTGTCCCCACTGGGCCAGAGGAACAACAATCACGCTAACATTGTTCCCACTGCTAAACTGAAGCACTGGATCAAACTTGCAGCATCACTTTAGAGGTGATTATCTTTAACATTTCTTTTAAGATCAAGCTCTCGATCGCCCCTGCCACCGTAGACTATGTATGAGGGTAGGTCCATTGTTGCGTCCCCACTGGGCAAGGGGAACAACAATCACACTGGCATTGTCCTCACTGCCAAACTGCAGGGCTTGGTCACAGATGAAGCTGGCAGCCTCCTGG
The DNA here is from genome assembly GCA_025618425.1 of Heliocidaris tuberculata. NCBI lineage: Eukaryota > Metazoa > Echinodermata > Echinoidea > Camarodonta > Echinometridae > Heliocidaris > Heliocidaris tuberculata. Next base: position 4,507,412 of record CM046851.1, read on the forward strand.
GGGTTGTGACACAGGCTGATTGAATCGCACATCTCCTGGTCATTCATCACAAAATGCACTCCGTCTGTACAGAAGACGAGGAAGCTGTCCCGTCCGTGCTTCACCTGGGAAACAAAGAAAAAAATGTGAATACTTGGAACTGTAATACTGTGCAAGAGGGTAAAACCTATAATTGATTTACAGTCCAGTAATTCAGCAATAATCTAGCCAATCAATTGCCATCTATGTGCCTGAACTAGGCCAAGGAAGTACAACACTAATACGGTAGACATTTTCTTTCGAAGTCTAAATTTAGTACAATATGGGTATATATACATATTTAACAGAACAATTTCATAAAAGCTTTAAATAAAGATATAAAGTTTTTCATCTTGCACCCATCTGAGTAAAATTTTAGACTGAAAACAAACCCCAAATCAATCAATATAAAACAGGACTAAGGAGAAAGTGAAAGGAGAACTCGAATGAAAGTTAACTATAGTCAAATACAAAAAGTAAGAGAGAAATGTGTAATTATTTCAACCAAGTTGGTTAAATGAAAAATAGCATTTTTTCCTGAAGTGAAATGTTCTGTAAGAGGCAATTTTGAATAAATGTATATATTTCACATTATAAATTTGATATTTTTGGCAAAACAATATGAATTTGTCCATTCTGGTAGTGTCATGATAAATTATATACAGTTACCTCCAATGACCTTGTCTCTGGGGTTGCGATCACTCCGTATCTTTTAAGTGTGACATCACCAAAGCTTCTGGTCATTGTCAAGACACTGTTCACAAGGGCTTCCCCACACTGTTCCAGCTGTACAAGAACAATATGAAACAAAAATCGAAAACAATTATATAAATACACAGACCCCTTCATAGTACCATCATTTGCAAAAGTTTAAGACCACCTCGGGATTTGTGGGTATTTCAATAATTTGGAATACTTTCTTTTGTCTCATTGAATGATTACACAACATGTTTACTACAGTGAACAGTAGCACAAGAGTAATGGTATAAGCCCATAGTTCAAGTATGATAAATAGGTTATGCCATGAAATTAATTGTATGTCTGAAAAATAAGTTTAATATTTTTCTTTCTTTTTTTGAGTTATTTGCATTTTGGAATAGTGGTCTTAAACTTTTGCAAATGATGGTATATTAACAATAAGTTGAGGAAAGGAAAGAAGAAGAGAAGGTAATTAGAGATGAAGAAGTGAGAGACAGAAAGACAGAGAGGGGGAGACACAACAAGGGAAAGACAGAGTGAGAAAGAAAAGATGAGACGAGAGAAGAGAGAACAAGAGCAACAGAGAGAAGAGAAGAGAGAGAGAGAAAGAGAGAAAGAGAAAGAGGAGAGAGAACAAAACAGGGAGAGAGAGAGGATGGGGGTGGGGGAGAAGAACGTAGAAGTTCTATTTGAATACTGAAAAATAAAGTTCTGATGGTTAATTTTACCCGACTGCTAAGAAAGCATTTATGTGTGCTTGTAATTCTGCAACCAGGGAACCGACGGCTTTGAGTCATCTCTCGGTCTTGGTAATAAGGATTAATGCCTTACCAAAGGGCACTAGCGCATCCACATGGTTTCGAACCCGGGTCTTGCCAGTTATGAGACCACTGCTCTACCACTGAGCCATCATGCCTCCTATAATATTCTTAACATTCTAAATCTTAAAGCACTTTCCTATACTACATGAGGAAATAAAGTAGGATATGTCATAACAATTGTCAGTATTGATGCAGGCTTGCCAAGAAGCAGACTGTATAACATAAACTTCAGCTACAATTCCTCTGCGGTCAGCACTCATAAAACTCCCAACGTCAACTGTGGATCCAACAATATTAATCCCAACCCAACTGCTGACCCTAAACCCAACTTAAGCCCTAATTATCTTTGTCAAAGTAAAACCCCTGGCAAATGTCAGCTCTCCCAGAAGTACTGAAAGATTGAGCTTACATGTATTGAAAGTGGATATTAACAAGCTATACAAAACTCTAATCTCCATGTAATACATTTATATATTTCGTTTTCATTTTTTAATCTTACGTGATGTATCCTCCAGCAGCTTTAATTCTCTCTTTCTCTTTGGTGTTGTACTCTGGATCATGATCATTAGTCAGTCTTACTGCATCCCCGTTGCGGCAGAGAATGGCACGACTATCACCCAAGTTGGCCAAGACCAGCTCGTTTCCATTGCGAAGTAGCGAGACAGTAGCCGTTGAGCCAGTGTGTTCATACTCAGGCTCTGTTGAAGAGAAGAAAGTACCCTGATTTCCTCAACAATATTCTTCATATTTTAGGTATTTTATACACATGATCATTAAGAAGATTAAATTATTATTTGTATGAAGGGTTTTCAGGCGACCAGAAAAATTGGCGTATCTCATGGTTTGCGCAAAAGTTCCCGGATGACCGTGCAATTTCAAAACAATATCTCATGGTTTGTGTAAAAGTACCCGATGACCGGGCAATATATCTCCATATCTCATGGTTTGGGGTGCGCGTGACGCGTAAAAAAGTGAATACGCGCTTAAATACGCAAAGGTTAAGACAATGGATGTATGCGCGCAGCTCTTGCAAAATGCTTGGATAAGGACAAACATGTTTTTCTACCTGTGTTTTATGTCGAAGTCAATACAAAAACATAAGGACGTGTAATGGTGAAAATTGAGGAACTAGGTATCATACAATTAATAATAATAATATTGAATGGCTTTTCTTTCGTGGGACACAAGGATATATCGTACTCGCTTTGAAAATATTTCACTCGTCGTGCCGACTCGTGAAATATGCTCATAGCTCGTGCGATATATCCTTGTATCCCACTCAAGGCCATTCAATATTATATAAATACTATTTGTTAAAAATGATCTTGAAACATTTTTCAAGATTATTGCTACTGGGTCATGTTACTAAACAAACTCAAATATGATATGTATGTATCTAGGTATATTGGGTTTACAAATACATACTGTATTCATTAGGAAGCATGTTATATAAAATCTCATCCAATCATGTATAAAAATACCGGTGTAATCAGAATAGTCCATTTAAAACCTAAAACCACAGACTTAAATTTCTTCATCACTTGTGATAAAATCCACAGCAAAATATACCTGGGTAATGAAAATAGAGGTAACGGGTAAGTTTGTTGTTCAGATCCTCAAAGGCATTCCTCAGTACAACCTGCAAATCGTGTTCTCTCTCTAACCAGAAGTTGAGATGAAACTCTAAATTATGATGAACATAGTCCACTGCCATGGACCCTGCATGTCCATCAAAGATACCCACATAGAGAAGATTTGGACGGAGTTCCTTGATGCATATCCTGTCTTCATTTTCTGCCCTGCGTCCGGTGAGGGAGTCCTTTCCGATGCGCCCTACAGATATCTTTGGTATTGGTATGCCATGCTTGATGCTTTGCTGTAGGAGGATTGGCTCCTCAATTCTGTTGTCCCAGATGCCAAAGTTGTCCCAATTAACCCCACGCCCAGACGAACTGCATCTTGAAAATGTTGTGTTCAGCGATCGACTTGTAAAACTCCATCTGTGATTGATTTTGGGAGGTATGATCCCTGACTGAAGTGTCCTCTGTGCACAGTTTTGGTGTAATCTTGATATTATGCTAGCCTCCAACAGGAGTTTCCTGTATATTGTGAGGTTCCTCTGCAGCATGATGCCCTCAGACACCTCACAAATACCTAGAAGGTATCTGGTACCTACAAGTACAAGTTAAAAATTCCAATTCAATGTACATCTTCAAATATTCAATTTACAAAATAGCAACAATTCAAAAGACGTCACAGCTGCAATGCATAACTTAGAGCATGTGGCTGGGGATGCAGCCACACTCGTCAATACTGTATGAGTAGATCTACCGTTCATTGGATGGTAACGGTAATGGTTTATTAAAAAATCATTTGCAGCCAACTGACTGAATTGCAGATTTTTGTACAGCATATAAAACATCATAAACAATAACTTTTACAAAATCATAATGAAACTTAACAATGAAAATGTACATTAAATCAAAGATATGATACATAGTAATTATACTTTAATGAATAGTTCATGCAAGTAAATTGATAAAGTATACAGGTACAAGACATGATAAACATCAATCAAGATATATCAAGCAATGTCAATTATCTCTGAAAACAAGCAAGATATGCATATTACTACTCATCTTCATCAGAACAGAACAGGACAGCAAAGAGAGAAAGTAGGAACAGGGAAATGCAGGCACCAAAGAGTATATAGTTGGAAGAAAAGAGAAAGAGAGGAGAGAGAGAGAGAGAGGAAGAGTGCATGCATAAGAGAGAGAGAAAGAGAACAGGACAGAGAGACAGAGAGACAGAGAGAGAGAGGGGGAAGGAGAAATGGAGAGCGAGAGAGGGAGTGAGAGAAGAGATGAGATGATGGAGAGGTTGAATGTGTAAAAGGAGTATAACATGAAATCAAGGATAATGGTACACTGCACTACATATACATGTATATGTATATCTTTAAATTTCCGTAAAAAACTCTTTGTTGGGTTTTCTAATACATTTTCATAAATAGTTTTTGTGTTATATATTTTCTGAGCAATCTAATACAAACAAACTAAAGAGCACAGGTAAAAGTAATGAGAGCTCTTAGAAAGGAGAGCAATGATGAAGCAAAAAAAAACAAAACATAACAAAAAAAACAAAAAAAAACAAAAAAACAAAACAAAACAAAAAACAAAACAAAAAAACAATAAAAAAACAACAAAAAAAAACCAAAGAATAAAATTTAGAAAAAATGTATATTTTGTATTTCGTTAATAATCTGTTACAACCAGTTGTGAACAATAAGGAGAAAATGAGTATACTATTACTGTCAAAGTTTTACTGATAAAATACACAAGGGGGCTTTTGATAATTTCCACATAAATTATTTCTGAACAATACAAAATCTAGTAACAGTGTTAAAAGTTCACCTGTGAAATATCATTTTCATTTATAATAACTTTAAAATAATGACAATCATTACAATAAACATTATCTACATCATCATAAAGGTGTGTTTACATTTAATTACTTATCAAACTACAAAATACAGGTAACTCTGCCTCAGTCGAATCTCTTGGGACCACAGAAATCTGTTCGACAGATACAGCCACTTACCCAGTGAACAAGGTTATAATATAACCTTGTTGGATACAGCCACACACGTGTGTCTCTATATACGGCCACATGCGGGTGGTGATATACACAGCCTATTCATAATTGATATGAATTACACACCTCTACACCTATTCGGACTTGAAATTTGTATATTTTTGAAGAGGTGTGTAATTTATCCCGGTAATTTATATCAATTGTGAATAGGCTGTGTATACCACCACACGCGTGTGGCCGTATATAGGCTGTATCCAACAAGGTTAATATCATCATCATCATCCGTGAAAGTACAGGCCACCGGGATGGTGTATCATCGTACTTGTAGAATTGTGCAGTTGTATGTACAGTGCTGTGGAAGATCTAATCTACGTGCGGTTAAAAAGAAGCTGGCGCAATCCTAGCGCAGTTGGGTTTTCTGCACCTCAGTCTTGAAGCTGACTACTGAGGTACAGGTGACAGTATTGGTAGGGAGAGAATTCCACAGTCTGATTGCATCAGGGACAAAGGTTTTCTGATAGGTACAGGTGCGAGCATATTATAACCTTGTTCACTGGATAAGTGGCTGGGCTATATCGTGCTTGAGGAAACCGCTCGTTCAATACTAATACTAATAGCACGCAAAAATAAAGTGCAGAGTCTATGGACGGGGGAAGAGGAAAATGCATGTACACAATGAAGCGAATTGGTAGTTTCCTCAACCACGATAATGCCACATATTTATGATAACCCCCCCCCCCCCCCCCCCCCCCCCCCCCCTCTAGCTCTGGCATCAGTGTTTCATTGTTTCCCACAAGCACAACCAGCCGTCCAGGCCTGAGCTCCAGCAAGCCTGGCTTCATTCAGCGCGGCGGAGGCGGAGCTCCCTACACCATCTACACACTAGATTCTACTGTAGACAAGTCGAAGACGAAACGACGGAGCTCACCGACAGGGAATTTAATTTAACGAACAATATCAAAATAATTAATGACATAACATTTTAGAAAATATAATATGTTTCCATCTCGACGCTACAAATCGTACAGTTGCAAAAAAAATCATCAATCTTAGTTCTTACGAGGTATTTCTTTCAGTTTCTCTGACTTTCATGGCCTCTACGACGTACAGCGGTATGGTAGCTTCAATTCAAGGAATCACGTGAATTTTTTTATCAGCTTTATTTAGATCATGAAAATAATATTTTGTTTCTATAAACTTTCTTATATTATGATTGTTTAGCCATTAGTGGTGGGTCCAGGGAGGCAAGAGGTGTGTGACCCCTCCCCTCCACCCCCCCCCCCAAACAAACAAGCCCCGACCTGACATTCCATAAGCACTTGAAAATGTTTCTTTTCCTTACTTTCCCGTTTTTATTATTATTTTTTTTTTTTTGTATTGCTTGCTTGTCAGAGATTTTTTTCCGGATTTGTACCCATTGCAAGAGAAAATTGAATCTGCTACAGGTCATAATTCACTAAAATTCATTAAACGCCGGTTCAAGTTGGGGGAGGGGGGCAAACGTGACGGGGTGCCAGTCTCAAACAGACATGGGGGCCCACCACTAGCATACCCAAGGGGGGGATCGGGTGCAGTGCCCCCCTGACAACTTTTGACCAAAAAAAAAATAAGTTTATCAGGTTCTAGCTGAAAAAATATTCTCGACACCCCCTCCCCCCCCCCCCCCCCCCCCCCCCCCACTGAGCAACTTTTGGAGGGCTGGCGAAGAGCAATTGTCCACACTGGTTTAAATTGTCCACGCCAAGGTCCAGATACGCCACTGGGGTCCACCTCAAACTCGTATTGCCTGCTTACAGCCATATCCCCTTGAACAAACACATTTCCCCCTTTTCATACATAATTCTATAGATTTTTTTTTTAAAGCGTGATGTTTAGAGAAAAAAAAACAGACTTTTTGAAACACTGTTAGTATCATCCATTCTTTTACATTATACCTGCCGAAGCAGGATTATTTTGTCACTGCTGGTAATGGTTGGGTGGCATGAGAGGGTAGAGACCATAGACAAATTTAGGTAGAGACCGAGCATTGCATGGGAGGGTATGGGGAGTCCTTAGGAGAATGCGCATTTTTCGCGAGGAAGGCTGCTCAAATATATATCAACTCTTCGGTTTTTAATTTTTTGTGAGCGCGAGCAACGCGAGAACGCATTTTATTTTAAAGAACACTTTTTGGTAGCAGTGAAAATGTACAAACATTATTCGGGCACCTCGCTGCCCAAATTTGAAGATATTCGGACACTTTGTTGCCCGAATATGAGATGGAGGTTGCCCAAATATCGTAACTTTCAAAATGATGGGGGTTACAGCCCCTCCTCGTACGCCTTTGGGGGTGTCATTGTATACTAGGCTTTTTGAAAATCTAGTTATGTTGTAGTGGTATTGGTACATATGCTTCCTATATAGAGAGCATGCATGTTTTAATCATATTACAGAGTATATTTTCAAACTTATTTTCATACGTCAGAACATTTTAGTAGAACAGAATGTCTGTAGTATTGTATATGACACTGAAATAAGTTCATTATTACAGAGAGAGCGTAGCGACAGAGCTAAAAACTACTTTCATAAAATTGAAATTTGTATTCAAGAAAAACTGTAAACCGCGCACAGGATAAAATTGAAAATAGGCCAGGCTTCATAGATAGATAGGGCCTATTAATCTTGAGAGGAGGAGGGAACAAAACGAGTTTGCCCCATATCTCTTTACAGAGGGAAACCCCTGTCCCCCACACATCCGAGGTCTTGATAGTACAATGTTCATAAACACTGCATTTATTGAAATGCGAGAGAGCGTAGCGATCTAAAAAGAATATCAGCAAGCCCGTAACTAGAATTTTCCCGGGGAGAGGGGTGCAGACATAACAAGAGGTGGGCCTTATTGGGGGAGTGAAGCGACCGAGCGGGGGAGGGTCTGCATGGTACGGGAGATTTGGGTATTTTCCTATTTGAAAATCAAGTTTTAGTTGCATTTTAGGTACAATTTTGAAGACCTTAAAGGTTTCTTTTTGTTAAAGCTGACCGTACCTCTAGTGCGGGGGGGGGGGGGGTTGAACACCCACCCCTCGCACCCCTAGTTATGGGCCTGATTAGATTATTCAGTGTTAGAAGCTATACGTATTTTAGAGCATAAATCTTTTCCATTGTTACACTGTAAAATCATTTTTGTTGTCTTGTGAGGACTTTATACAAACGACTTTGCCCTCTCGTTTTGCACTGAGAAGCACATGCCCCTATACCGCGCGCTTCGGGACCTTATATAGAAGAGTTTGTAAAGTCTAAGAAATAATGTTCCACGAACGAGAACAAAATATTTTGGAATGTTGAGGCCTTGTCTTTTTAGAGCATGCAAAAGAAAGCTTATTATAGGCCACATCGTTTACATCAAAATCATTTTTTTTTCTTCTTTTCTTGCGAGGGGGCCCTACTGAGAGGGGCAAAAAAGATTATTGCAAGCAAGAACATTCGTGCGTTGAAACCTTGCTTTTCACACACCAGAAATCCTGCAAAATAATAGGCTTGTAAGGGGGGGGGGGGGGGGGAACGATCCCCTCACTACCCGTGATAGCACTTTTGAAGCCACTTGGTGACAGGGTTTATACATGATACTGCTTCTGTTGAAGCGTAGCGACCAAGTGGGAAAATTTAGGTGCTGTCGTGGTGAAACCTCGTCATAATTATACCGTATAGAGCACTGGAAAGCGGATTGCAATACAGCTATATTTATTGTCGGAAGCAAGCATCTATACCCGCTTTCTCCTGGCGCCTGTGATAGACAGGAGTTCTATAAAATGTTAAGAAGATATATTGAGGGAGCGTATATGCGACAGAGTGAGAAAATTTTGATTCTTAAATGCTGAAAGTTTGCATTTTAGAGCAATAATAAGCTTATTATACATTTGTAATGTAAGCTCATTACAAATTCAAATTCACATTCAAATTTATTGAAATAGAATCCTGACATAATATGATTATCATCAAAGCAAAGCAAAATAAAACAAAACTGAACTGAGGCATGTAGAATATACAGTATAGAAACAGAATACAACAAAGCAACGGCATATTATATCAAAACAAAGTTGTACATAATTATCAGATTATATACTTGACAATGTCTCTATCCTTTATAGAAACAAAGCAAAACGTGATAGCAACATATTTATATTAGATATAAACAAAAACTTGACAAAACGTAGGAAAATTATATATCAGAACCAAATCGCATGTGGGATTATACTCTACAGAAAGTAATTTTGCTGTCCTTAACAAAACAAAACACAATAACGGCGAGTTGAATAGAAGCAAAACATCGATGAAACAAAAGTAAAAATTATATCAAAACATGTACTTTTACTTGTAATTAATTTCCTTCTTCTTCTTCTTCTTCTTCTTCTTCTTCTTCTTCTTCTTCTTCTTCTTCTTCTTCTTCTTCTTCTTCTTCTTCTTCTTCTTCTTCTTCTTCTTCTTCTTCTTCTTCTTCTTCTTCTTCTTCTTCTTCTTCTTCTTCTTCTTCTTCTTCTTCTTCTTCTTCTTCTTCTTCTTCTTCTTTTTCTTCTTCTTCTTCTTCTTCTTCTTTTTTGCGAGGGGGCCCGGGGGGAAAATCGATTTTGCCCCCCCTCCCGGCCGCGCTTCCGGCCCCTATGTCTGTCAGTCCCAACAAAATGACTTGATAAGAAAAGATGAAATAATATTCATAGAAAATAAGTGCTGTCTACGTTTAAGACAGGTTATTTCATTTTATCTGAATTCACCTTTCAAGGTGATTCAGACAAGACAATTCGCTCTATTAAGGGTAGCCCAATTTCATTTTTTAAAATTTTTAATTGTAGTAAAAGTAGCATTGTTATAAATATACGTACAAACGAAATTCTTTCTCATGACATTCTAGGTTACTGAATTTTTATTTATTTTTCTTTGAAATTGAAAGCAAATTTATTCACTGTCATCACTTTCTTTAAAAAAAGAAGAAATGGAATAAAAGATATTGTCAGGTCTATACGGTGCAAAATAGTGAGAACTGGTCTACTAATATCATAAAATTTACAAAATTAATCATGAGGCCAAAACAGATGGCCTATCATTGTGCAGAACAATGGCAAACTTTAGAAAGACATACAATTCAGATAAGATGATAAAGGGGCAATAATTAAATATGCATTCTGTGTTTGAACTGAAGCAGTATAAACTTAATTGGAGGGGGTGAAAGTTCTAGCTTTGATCCAAATGGTGGAAAATGGGTCCAATTTTTCTGGTGGTAATTTAGCTTTTGTAATATCAGTAGGCCTTCAGTTCTACTGTAATAATCTACCAGTATCTGAAGCGGCAAGAGAGTCCATCCTCCCGACAGATTTCCGACTAAAGTACAAAAGAGCAAATTTAGTAATTAGAAATGCCCTTTGGAAACGAACATAATATGGATTCTCAAAAATTTTCTGTGATTTTTAGCATCATGGGGATCGGATGATGCCAAACATGATTTACAAGTAGGGGGGAAATAGGAATGAAGTGTGGCATCTGATAAGAATCAAAATCAAATGTGAAACGTCATTTAAAACAAATATTTAAAGATTTGAGATACTTATAGCACCTGAAACTGTAAAAACTAAATGTCACAAGGAAAATTATATCTTTGCTCATGGTCACCAGTCAAGTTGATTGCTCAAGAACTGGGGAAACCGTTTGAGGCAACGTAGCCCGGTGTTAGGTTTGAAATTTCTCAATCCATTTGTTCCCGATTTCTTCCCCAATTGGCTACCACATACCCCGATCCCCCCCCCCCCCCCCCACCAAAACCCTAGCTTTATAAATAAAATGGTTTCCTTGCTGAACTGTATGAATATCGCCATATTAAAGCTCAGTTGCTTGTCCCTCTTGTGGTCTGGGTACGCTACCGAAATGAATATAAAATAGCATGGGAGCATCCTCTCTCTCCCCCACTGAACTAGAGTTCAGTGCTCCTCCCTCCCGCCGCCGCCCCCCCCCCCCCCCTCATGATCAGACGGTCACCTCGAGTACTGAACATGAAAAAAAAGTCTAGTAAAGTGTTCTGTGAGGGTTAAGCTCCCCCGCCCCTTGTCAAGAGAATAAATCTTCGCACCCTACCCACCACCTGGGTGGGGTGCCTCCACCGCCCATGAGAGTAGGGAGGGCTGTTATAATTTTTTTGATGTTTCAATGATAGATGTTGAAAACGACTGACGCGTTTTTAATTTTCTGTACTTTCAAAGCCACCATAGAATTATATGATCTTTCTAATTCTGGAAAGATTCTTATGAAACGGAAGCGAAGTCTGACGACATTACAATACAAGTCACAAGTAGATCTACCTGAATTTAGGAGAAACTTGAGGAGGGGAACTTTTTTAATGAAAATTGTTGAAGTGAGCAACGTTGCATCGGTAAAATATTAACTTAGCATTTGTCACCTCATAATTATTCAAAATTATTGTTCGTTTAGCACTCCACGCCAGGGAGCCTAGCCGCAGCGAAAGTTTACAACCATCCTTCGCGAGCTTCGTCGGCCCAGCTCGGGCAGGGCAATAACTCCAGCTCCTGCGATTTCCGCCGCGCCACCAGCAGGCGGCCGCAGAGCTCACTTTCTTTCTTGCACTATAACGTTACTGATCTAACTTACATGATACTATGACTGATATATTTTTAAAAATCTAATGAAGTTATTTTGATTGATTCTGTGATTTCATGATGATGAAAACTTGGAAAACAAAACAGACTCAGTTTAATTTATAATTTAGGCTCTAGACTCTATATAGACTGAATTAGTCTAGCTTACAATTCGAGCGATCGCCAATAGGGTAAAAATGCCCGGATGCAGGTATCGGGGATGTGGGACAGCTTTTGTGACCTAGTTACTTCCGGAATCTGACCGGTCGGTGAATGACCCGGCGGCCGTGCATAACCTCTCAAATCAGCTTTCCAAGAATAAGATGCGGCTTTGTCATTTAAGTCTCGAACAGAGCCGTCCGCAGCGGGCACCCGTCATCGCTTTCTGCCGGACGCCTCCCGGTCGCAAGGCTCAATAACGCTGTAACATTCAGCGGCTCTCCGTACTAGCAATTCCAATTCGAGTTTGCGTTTTCCGTTGCATGGAATGCCTCTTTCTGTCAGAAAAGCTTTCAGCTGCAGAACGGTCATATTCTTGAAGTCTTGAGAAACGCTCGCCATGACAATTCTACGATTACCTTAACTTTAATTAGATAAGTTTGAAGAAAAATTCCTGAAGTGTGTACCGCGGTTACTGTAACTTAGCATCCGTATACACCGGAAGTACACAGGTCCCGGAAGTTGAATGAGAATTCGCCAAAAACGGTACATCCGGGCATTTTTACCCTATTGGCGATCGCTCGAATTACAAAGTTATGTACCGTATGTAGATCTACTTGAAATTTGAAGTTAGTTGAACTAAGTTTAAGTTTAACTTGAACTTGAAATTTAGAATCCCATATTAACGAAAGACAAACTGAAGGAACGAAGGATTGACAGGGCTATAATGAAGGTTAAAGATCATGTAAAGTTTTGGTAAGCCCTCAAAAACTGTTCGTCAGATTTCTTCAATTTTTGTTGATAAATAGCAATATACTAGCAATACTAAGACACTGAAGATTTCGCCTCCTAAAGTTTAACATTAAACAAATAAGAGGCAAAAACTAATTTATGTGCCGGGACAGGCACGTAAAATCCCAACAAAGGCAGCATGTGCTATACACTGTATACACACACGTGTAAAACCAATGATGAGTAGCTACACACAGTGCACACACGCTGTCTCTTTGCGAAGCCCCAAATAATTTGTGTACAGCTAGAAAGTATAAAATCAACCTCAAAGAACTTTGTCTGGTAATCTATTATCTATAGGTCAACAGTTAATGAGTATGAAGGAAATAAAGAATAACATGAAAATGCTCACGTGGAACCGAACTCAGAGATTGGTTCCTGGCCACTCACGGGACCATCACTATATGGGGCTGTGTCAATTTTGGCCTGTCACGACCTCTGAGTTGAAGAGGTAAAAACACCAATATAATCGGCAAAATTTTGAGAAAATACTTTCTTCTACATTTTAGAGTGATGGAATATCTAATTTCATGCCAGATCCTTCGATAGGATCTTTATCATCTTGATCAAGTGAAATTTTCAGGCTGTTTTTTGTCGGTGATCTTGCTCCTCTCCTGCACACATATGGGCAAGATATCACATACTTGCCTATGGAGGCAATTGCTCACGGTATGGAGGTACAGAGTGCGAGGTTATCTCCAATAACCTCGCATAAGTGTGAGTGGTTCCGGGCGAGCCTTTAGCTTGGTGAGCGCGTACGGGTGTGTCGTGGTAGAGATCGACAACTGTTGTATGCAGTAGTAGATCTACAACAGTAGGGGGCAGCAGTTATATATTTTCACCATACTGGTTTAGGAGTACGAGGTTAACTGGTTACTATGTTATAAGCTTGTACATTGGATGAGTGCACTAAGCCCAAGCCAAGGCCACGACAAGCCACGTTAACATGATCATGAAAAGCACCCCTTCTTCCACAGACCCTTTCATGATCATCTATAATAACTTCACATAAGTGTGAGTGTTCATGATGCTTTTTTGAAATGCATGCATGCCAAGTAACCCCCCCCCCCCCTTCTTCCTTAGCCCAATATACCATGATAGCATGCTGATAATAAAATGAGTTTATGACCTAATGTATATTGAATTTTCATTTAGGAGGTCTACATAAATTGATCTTGATTTGAATAGAAAATTTTTTGTTTCTATTATTTTTTTCTCCATCTCTATCATTTGTTGATGCTTCCTTTGACTACATGTAGATCTATATTTGTTCTAAATTCATACAGTTCCTGTGTAATCGAATTCCACCTGAAACAACGTTCCATCACAGAGACTTGTGAGATCGGTCCAAGATGTTTGCTGCCAGGGTAGCGAGACTTCCAGTTGTTCTCTGCACTTCTGCCGCCCAGTCTTGGAAGAGTGTGCATCCCAAGTCTACTGGCCTCGCTAGAGTTAACTTTACAGTGAGATGCCAGCAGTATGCCAGCCAGACCAGGATAGGGGCCAAGAGGGCAGCCAAGGCTAGGACCCTGAAGGAGATAGCCCAGTCACCAGCAACTGGCTCTGGTAAGAAATGTGGACCTGTCCGGATTCATTCTGTTTAAAAGCACAGTTCTTTGGGATCTTTTGTCTTATGAAATAATGAGACCTTCCCACTCATGAATATCATGTCACTATATACAGTTAACTCTGCATAAGTCGACCTTCCGTAAGTCGAATAATCGCCTTAGTCGAAGCAATTTTCAGAACAGAATGAGCAAAACATGTGTTTTTTACCTCTTCTAAGTCGAATTTCGCCTAAGTCGAACAGATTTCTGTGGTCCCAAGAGATTCGACTTAGGCAGAGTTACCTGTACTATTTCCCAATAAACAACCGGTTCGGTAATGTATTCAAATCTTTATATACCTTTCAAACAAACGTTGTTCTTGACAACCTGAAAGCTTACCCAAGGCTTGCCAGACTTAGCAGCAAGTAATGTATGCAAACTGGATTCCAAGCATTGATGCTCATTTATAGAGAGCAGGTTAATGGAGTAGCTTGTCACTAGGTGCTCAGAGAAGAAATGTGCATAAATTTGTATACATTACAGAACCGATATATTACTTCAACATACTCATGTGTGTGCTCAATATTATGATTCTGAATAATTGTATGACTGTCTATCAAAATAAACATGTTGCATTTATCTATATATTCAATCTTTCAAATCTTTGATGAAGGATTATTGAAAGTTGTTGATGTAATCTAGTTATTTGTGAATTTTCAATATATTTGTTCTCTTTTCAGCTGATATGATGGGCAAAGGTTTATTGATTGGAGCCTCAGCCGTTGGTATTGGTGCTCTTTGTTACTATGGATTGGGTCTTTCCAACGAGGTTGGAGCAATTGAGAGGGCAGCGTAAGTTTTGAAATTCTCATTTATCTTTAAAGGTCTTTTCTCTTTTGTTCTTTACTATGGTGGACATCCAGTTTTAGTTTTAGTTACTTAACATAACATAGATTTCTAATGATGCAATGACTTTTGCAAAATTTGGATTATTATAACATTAGACAAATTGTTTTACCCCCCCCCCCTCCCCACCCCCCAAAATAAAAAAAGAAAAGAAAGAAGAATGATTTGCTAGATAAAGAAATATTGTATTGTAGATCATCAATGGGATATTGTTTTCCTGTATCCCCTGCAGTATGTTGATGACATTTTAGTTTTAATCAAAACAGGCATCTTTTCTTAACAAATAAAAGAAGATTTGATTCGCACTTTATCCATCATGAATACAGTCTATTCGAGTCACCTTGGGCTTAGTATGAAAGGTTGAGTTCTGGGAAAGATGAAAAATTGTGAGCTTTCTCATTCCTTCTATGCCAGATTGGGAGAACATCCTAGTAGAAATTTTGCCTGAAAAGGATTGCTTTTCGAATGCTTTCATATTGAAAATATGACCAGAAAAAGCTGAAGTGTTTGGCCCGAACATTCATGCCATACTGATATGTGTGTACCGTCCCATACATCCATTCCTGTGTGTAGTGCATTGTGTTCTGCAGCAAGATTGTGTCAATTTCTGATCCTTTTGATGATTCCAAAACCTCTCAGTATACTCCAACTCTTATGTGGACATGCTCAACCTTTCCCAATTGCTTTGATACAGTTTCTTTCACAATGTAATCGCTTGACCAGAACTCAACTTTATCTTTAAGGTTTAAAAAAAAGAGTTTTTATTTCATATTTTGTATTGATGACAGTATCTGGCCACAGTATGTCCGTGATCGTGTAAGATCAACCTACATGTATTTTGGAATGGGGATAGCAGCCACCACAGCCTCAGCCCTTGCTATGGCCAGAAACCCAGCTCTCCTTATGAGAATCGCCCCTAAATCATGGGTGGTAAGTCAAGTATATAATTTTCAATTCATACTGACAGAAAATAAAATTTCATGGATTTCAAACAATCTCTCACTGAATGCTCAATATTACACATAGATGATTCTTGCCAAATGAATTACTTGAAAGTGTTTCAGAGCCACAGAAAGATAAGAAAAATAAACTTGTGATCTGGGCCCTGTTTCCTAAAAATTTGTTATCAATAACAAGCAATAACTGTTATAAACTACTGAAATCCTTGCATCTGATTGGCTGAGAGCAAATTTGTCATAGAAATGTGGCAGTTGTTACTGATAACAAGTTTTATGAAACAGGGCCCTGGACTGTGTGTCGGGCTCTAGAACACATGGTTTCAGTGAGTGGGATTTCAGGATCACTGAATTACCACTTATCTTGAAATGTGGAAGTGAAATTTTGGTTCAACTCTTCATTCGTCATGGATTGAAACCTTGGACTGCTACAATGTTTTGAGTATATTACACATGTACCGGTACTCTGTACATATGATAAAAGCCAACTATGGCAGTCCCATGTTTGTTCCATTGGTCGTCTAAAGCCTGTATATTGAACATTTCTTGACAGGGTGCTCTAGGAGGCATGGCAGTTATCATGGCATCAGGGATGGTGACAATGTCTGTGCCTTACTCCGAGGGGATGGGTCTCAAACAACTAGCCTGGCTGGGACATAGTGGCCTTCTAGGTGTAGTCCTAGCCCCCATCTGTTTCATGGGTGGACCTATTCTCATCAGGGCTGCCTGCTACACAGCTGGGGTTGTTGGAGGTGAGTGCCGCTCTTTGCATTCCATGCACTTTTTTCCTTTCTTGTAAAATGATCAAGTGCAGGTATTCCTTGTGGGACATTTAGTTTCATTTTTCATTCGAAAGTTTTCTCCTGATTAAATATACTCTGGTAGAAATGTTGTAAAAGCCGTAATTGAAAGGCTGTTGGTTTGGTATTAATTCGGTACCCTTCAGACATATCAAAATTACTACCCCAGAATATTACTCGCTGTTCACCCCCTGGGGTAATACCCCAAAGATGACTACCCCCCCCCCCCCCCCCCCCCCCCCCCCGATTATCACTCCCTTATGAGCCCCACTTGATGATTGGCCAGATGCGTTCCTTTCCTAAAAATCTGTGATTTTACTTAGCATTTGGCTTAGTTACCTTGTCTGAAATGTATATTTGTACTTTTAAATTTTGCTTGGGGATGCACCATGAAGTGGCATTTGCTTGAAAAGTTTGTACAGGTTTATGATGTAAAATCTTATCTCTTCATCTAGGATTGTCCTGTGTTGCTATGTGTGCTCCCAGTGATAAGTTCCTCTATATGGGAGGTGCACTGGCTATGGGTCTAGGAGCAGTCTTTGCAGCATCAGTCGGTAAGTTATCGCTATTGCTCTCTCTCTCTCTCCCCCTCTCTCTCTCACTCACTCACTCTGGCTTCCAGTTTATACATAACCCTCCATTTGATCTTTTGATATGTCTATTTATGTTTATTTCAATAAACCTGAATATAAGTTTATCCATGATTTCTGTAGGGAGTATGTTCCTGTCCCCTGCCACAGCCCTTGGTTCAGGCCTCTATGCAGTCAGCCTGTACGGTGGCCTCGTGGTCTTTGGAGGCTTCATGCTCTATGACACACAGATGATCATGAAGAGAGCCGAATTGCACCCCATCCATGCCCAGCGACCTTTTGACCCCATCAACAGGTGAGTGGACCTTTGAAGCTGTGTACATGACAGATATTGATGCTACTTGAACACCCTTTTTTTTCCTGGGGATCTCGAGCAAAAGTTGGGGCTCTGGGGCCAGTTTTCAATGCAAAACTTAGATTGAGTCAACATTTTACTTGTTAATTAGCCTAGCGAAGGAAAAATAGCTCAAGTCCTACTTCAGATCTCATCCAAGTTTTGTACTTTACCCAGCCAACTTGAAGGTACAGGAATTCTAGAGCAACATTTGTTGAATTTGTGTTTTACCCTCTTTGTGTGTCTCAAAATTTGGCAATTGGGGAAATCTTTGTTAATCCTTGGTCTTATACCAACCTGCATTACCTTTAAATTAGGCTAGCAGGTTTGATAGTAGGGTCTTGAGTATTGACAATAATTTGTCATGGACATAACGATTGGGTTGATAACTATGTCTTTCAAAAGATGATGTCATCATGAGCCCTACAGAAGGGTGTTAGCAAGAGAATTCTTAAAACTTTTCCTGCTACCCCCCTTCTACTGAGCACACAACAAAGTCATCTCCTATACTTATGTGCATATATGTTAACTGTTTTCTGGTTGGCGCATTTGTTAGCCCGATCTGTATCATTTGAATTGTGGATGTATCTGTATGCATATGTTGTGTTAAAATTGGGTAGGATCTCAATGTTTCCTGTTTCTCTCCTCTCTTTCTTCTTGCTCTCTTTCTTTCTCTCTCTCTCTCTCTCGCTCTCTTACGCTCTCTCTCATTCTCTTTCTCATGATTCTCTCTCCTCTCTCATCTATCTTTCTCTCTATTTTTTATCTCCCGTCTTCTGTGTTCCTGTAGTGCCATGAGCATCTACATGGACACCATCAACATCTTCATCCGCATCGCTTCCATTCTTGCCAGTGGAGGAGGCGGCAAAAGGAAGTAGACCTCCAAGTAGGTCATCTGGGATCTTCCTAACATATTAAAGACTATTAAAGACTTCGTTGCAATGAACCTTTCACATTATCCTCTGCTAAGTAAAGAAAACATTCTGACTAAGGGCAGTCTCAAAAGCATCGAGAACAGTGATCTGTCAAAGACACCATAGTGAAGCATACATACATCCATTGAGTTGAATAGTGAGAGCACACATTTTTCATGGTTAAAGACCATTGTATTGGTATTGAGGCTATGGGAGACCTTCTACAGAATTGGAAGACTGCGAAAGATTTTATTGCAGTGAATGCCTCACATTCCTAGTGTAGGTGACAAGAGCTCATCTAACCTGCTGATAGATCATTGAAGAGGTATTGAGGATCAGAATGTCATGTACTCGCCACATCAAGGATAAGCAGATGGACATTGTCTTCATCTCTTCTGGAAAAGTCTCTGTTCTTCTGTCTTGATATACCACCAATATAAGTTTTGAAAATCCTTCCAAAGGATTAGTGCACACATGTGTGTCATCACAGTAAACATGTCGATTTCTGCTTGATTCCCCATCCCCCTGGGACTGCCACCCATGGTTGAAAGTTTCTGTCGGCATTGTATTGTATGCTGGAAGTATGATCTGTAGTGTAGCTTACTTGACCTAAGTTCACTTAATGAGACGTTATGTATTCATATCAATTTGACAAGGAGACATACAAGTATATCGTGTTTATTTACGTAAATGTAAATGATGAGTCACATCTGTAGGGTTTGAATCTATGATAATATTCTGTTGACAGTTTACCCAGCAAAATTTAAATGATTAAAATGAGATGAAAGTAATATATTTATAACTATTGTACTTTATTGATCCACCATCAAATACGGTATGTTAGTGTGCACACTGTAAAATATAACATTGTTTCCCAATGCTCACAAATGCAAAGATGTGTCCGAAAGGTAATAAGGTACTGTTGCAAATTATAGCATCGCAATTCATATTCTTTGCAGCACAAGGTATACTCTTACTCTGTAAGAGATTTCTTAGTCAGTTTATTCAAGGAGTATTGTTTGTGTATTTGGTTATTCCAATTCAGAATTAAGTTTTAAATATTTTTTATTCTCTTCTTTGAACATATTGATGTAATACTTGCTTTTAAAAAACAATAAATTAAATATTAATTTTTGTCAGTTATACACCAAGGTTTGGTCTGATTCTTTTCTTCAATTTTATATGGTTCTGTATAACTTGTGAATTCTTGATGGACATATTTTTCATTACTACATTCGAGAAATGAGTTTGCATGTCAGTGAATATAATGTAAATTCTATTTAATAGTGTTTGCAGTGGTTTATAAAACTAGAATGTTTACTGCTCGCAATGTAATCTTTTAGTTGTCGGAAGGTTGTTCTGTGTTACTACTGTTCTGTTCTATGAAAATACAGTTTATGTTTTGCAATTTATGCATATACGAATATTTATTGTTTGTAAGCCTTACATTTATTAGTTCCTATGATAGAATATGATAGAATTACGATTACTAAAGGAACTGATCTTTCTTCCCAAGGAAAGGTTAAAAAGTGAGAATGCTGTTGAGGGATATGATGTATATCATTTGATCATTTTTGAAGAAACAGAAGTGGATATGAATACTATGATGATATATAAATGTATGTTTTATTTTCATTAAATGAATGTGTGACTTATTCATGAAAGATTATTGATTCCATTACATTTTATTTATGTGCAGCTAATGTGAAATCTCTGCTTGACAGTGATCAAATTATCCCCTTATACATGTACAGGTAACACTGCCTAAGTCGAATCTCTTGGGACCACAAAAATCTGTTCGACTTAGGCGAAATTCGACTTAGAAGAGGTAAAAAACACATGTTTTGCTCATTCTGTTCTGAAAAATTGCTTCGACTAAGGCGATTATTCGACTTATGGAAGGTCGACTTATGCAGAGTTAACTGTAGTTTATGTGAATTCTTCCTGTCACTGTCAGTTGTGTTGACATCCATAACTATATATTGTTAGTACATGTAGGGGGGTAATCTTTTCATCACCCCCACACAGTTTGAAAAGATGATACATTTTTTAAAAAGAATAATTTATAAAATAAACATTTTTTCATGAACATGCATTTTCATGATAAAATGTATATTTGATTCATTTTCAAAATAAAATCTTTCATGTTCTAGAAAAGGGGGATTATTTAAAGATCAAAAAGTAATGCCCATTACTGTAAGTTTTAAAAGGGAACTCTCAATTATTTATTTCAGTTTGTCAATTTGATGAACTCTTAAAATTGATCAGTGTAGAGAAAGTATCTCCATTGCTCGCATTTAAAAAAAAAAAAAAAAAGAACTCTCCATAGTTGCTCTCCATCAATTGCCTCAAATGTATCTACATGAAATGATATTGAGGCGTGGTGCTAGATATTCCATCTAAAAGATAGTACTAGGTGTTAAAAAAAGATGGTGGACACTTTTGATCGTTAATAACTGAAAAGATATACATTGTATCAGACTGAGGTTTTTACATTGTAAAGTTGAAGGACGTAAAATTTATTGGGGCAAGTTTCATGACATTTCTCTGAACATTTTTCTTAAAATATTGCTCTGAATATTTAATTAGATATTTAACTGTTTTGAAAGATCAAGCCACACCATCTGCATTCCGAATACAACATCTGCCATTGTGCATTGCACCTGAAATTTCAACCCAGAGTTATGAATCATTAATGACACTGGACAACAAAATGTTGGCAGAAATGACAGGTGCAACACACATTGACAACAGTTGTGTTCTGAATTGATTACTGATACACACATATTTTGTGGCCTTGATTTTTCAAAAAGTGAAAATCTAATTAAATATTCAGAGCAATATTTCAAGAAAATTATTCAGAGGAATTTAATAAAACTTGTTCCTAATAAATTGTACATCCTTCAACTTTACAATGTAAAAACCTCAGTCTGATAAGATGCATATATATATATATATATTTTATTAATATCAAAAACGTCCACTGTTTTTTTTTAACACCTAGTAGATTTAGACTAAGCATGGACCCTACCAGGTCCATAGACTAGGCAAAATGGAATTACTTATTTATGCATAATCTATGTGCATGATGCCACTCGCTCCCCTTACCCTACTCTACAAATCTACAAATCTTAAGTTACATGGTATATTTTTCAGTGGTGGATCTCTGATTTTCTTTTGCAGGCGGGGGTGGTGCAGCATGTAAGTCTGCAAAATCTCTTGCAAGCACAATTTTAAAAAAAAAAGAAGAAAAAAAAAAATTCACATTTCTTCAGGTGTCTTTTGCTTCGGGGTCCCAAATTACTGCTCAGAGGAGAGAGCACAAATATATATTTCTTTACGTAATTTCCCCATTCCCTCCCCCCGGCCGTTCACTGTTTTCCATCTCGTAAAATAATCCTCAATAAATCACATTACACGTTTTGCTTTCCATACTACTTACAAGCTTGCATTACATGTTGTGTGGATGTACTGTGTGTGGTATATGTATAGAGTTCTGTGGTCTGGATCGTGCAAGCGATATGCAGGGCTAGCAGCAAAGAAAGAGCAAAAATCAAGGAAAAGTAAGTATTAAAAGTACAAAAATATCATTCTACCCGGCTATAGTGAAGGATTTCCTTAGAAATTATCGTTTTGTATATATGCATTAAACATTTTGGGCAATCCTGCATTACAATCGCTACCGCAACGGCGCAATTCGCAAGCGACCATGATTAAATTTGAACTTTGAACTTGAAGCCTTGCCCTTGAACTGAAGTTGAACTTGAACTTTGAAGGCAATTTCCCCCCTGAACTGGGAATTACGTTTCCAGAGTAGAATCCATCATACAAGTACAAACATGTGATTGAGGTAAGAAATAAAATATCCCGATATAAACTGCAGGATTGCCACATTTTGAGAAACTGAGGCATTATTGTGGTTAGGCAGGTTGAGAAAATCACCATTCAATCTGCAAAGAACTTCAAGTTCTTTGCTTCATCATGTTTCATTCATTGGTTATTTGTTTCCTCATTCCCCGTCCGTCCATAGGCATAGTCATACAGTAGTCATACCATATAGACCACGTAGACTGCACTTTATTTTTGCATGCTAACGAACGAGTGGTTTCCTCTACCACGATTAGCCTGGCTGGAATTAAAATTATCCATGTACGTTCGATTTCATAGTCATACGCTTGCCCCTACAAGGCCGTGCATAACAATCTTGGAGCAGCAAACATGATTGCCGTCGAAGGTGGGGTAGTTTGTCAGTTGGGTTTTTCAGTTCGTCTTTCTTCGGTCGAATGCGTGCTGCTTACACACAATTCATGCGTTTACGGAAGATGTACGGAGATTCCTGAATATTACCCAAGCCGGTCCAAACTACAAAACACCACGATCGGCGACTTTTTCGCTACCTTTAAGGCTCTTTGAAGAGTAAAAAAAAAAAAAAGCTGACATCATGTGATCATCATCTGTACGGGAGTGTAGGATATCCTGTAGGTCTCCCAGTCGTATCACTTGGTACATTAAAAGAGCTATGAGTATGACGCTATCTGTGAAAACCAAATCTAAAACCAGTAGAGGCGCACGGCCAATTTGGGAGACTGAGAAAAATTAGACCCTGTAGATCTTCTCACGTATAATTTGAGCATCAATTGCAAGTAACTTGAAGACAAATGAAATTATACTTGAGTCAGCATGCCATTCTGGACTACATTGTTTACCATCTCTTTTCCAGATTTGGTAGCAGGTGATTGAATTATATCTTACCAGCAGAGTCAGCTGCCAAGATTGAAAGAGGCACAATGTCAGATGACGCCTTGCAAGCTGTCCGTGTCAGGGGCTTCAGCCTCTCCAAGAGTGAGATCATTGGACTGATAATCCGATTATCCCTTGTGGGAGCTGCAACGTACTATGGAGTGAAGTGGATTGTCTACGCCATGGACCCTACCAGAAAACAGAAACAGGAGGCTAAGCAACAGGTAAGTTCATAAGATAGTAGAAGCTTCATGGAGTGGGAATTTACAAAATCAAAAGAGAAAACTGAAATTCATTTTCACTGATGTACATTATAGATATTTCAATGTATAATCTTAACCTTAAGATATACAGACAGGTGCAAAAAAAAAATACCTAGAAGACTGCAGTAGTGGTGCTTTTCCATTTGTAGGGCTTTCTGTTTTGTCATATATTCCTAGCTACAAGAAATATGATTCTGATTATATGTTTCTTATTATTCTGAAGTGCCAATAGAATGCTTGTTATTCTTAGTGAAAATGAACATGAATTTTCCTTCACTAAACATTGATCATTTTTCTTTGAACTGCCAGAAATATTTTATCTCCCATTTTTAAAGACTTATTTGATGAGCGATTCAACCACATGTTCAGTTGTACCCTTAAATCTTGACATTCATCAATAATCGAAATAGTTGAAAAGTCAGACTCAATTTTATTTTTCCTTTCTCGGTAGGCAGAGAAGCTGATGAGAGCTATAGGACTATCCCCTCACACTAGCCTCTCAGAGTATGAGCTGTCCATTGCCACACAGCTGGTTGACCCCCTTACCCTTAGCATTGCATGGTCAGATATCGGCGGACTACAACATACCTGTAAGGAGATCAAAGAAACAGTTCTACTCCCTTTGAAAAAGAAACATCTTTTTGCTGGCTCAAAGCTCATGCAGCCCCCCAAAGGTGAGTAGGTGCAGGACGTGGTACAGCTAAATCGTAGCTGAATTTTGCCATGATTATATTATTTCATGAGTCACATTAACTGCCTATTGTATAGTTCTACCTCCCTACCTCATACATGTATTACTGTAAGCAGGGCTCAATTCTTACTTTGCCTGGGACACATTGGTGCCCAGAATCAAAGTTTGATTCTCAAAATTTCAAAATTTTGACATTGCTCTCCTGCATACAGACCCTGAAAATTTCAGTCTATACCCCCTAAATAAAAAAGTAAGCTGATAGTGGACTACCTGACTAATGGGCTCACTTGTTTAACCCTAAAAGGGCCGGGATATTTTGGCTATGCCACAGCCGGGGGGGGATGGAATCCACCCCCCCCAGATCTTGACCGTCGACCGCGCAATCACGCCGAAAATCGGCACGCACGTCGTCCACAACGTAATCTAAAAAACTGTACAGTTAAATGCTCCAAATTTATTTCACATTAATTGATTATGCTAATTTATGCATGAAATCAAGATTTTGCTCTAAATCATTAAATAAAGCTCAAAAAATTCTAATTTTTGGTCTAGACACTCTTTCCAGTATTCTTAGCAAATATACTTGAAAAAAATTCCGTATCAAATTTCATTTCTTATGTATTTTATTGTATTTTAAATTTCTTATGTATTTCTTTGTTTTTTTTACCTTTTGTTTTTTTTTGGTTTTTTGGATGAAATTTGTCGGGGACACTTTTACGATCATAAACAGCATAAAATAAATTAATTTTAATGAGTAAATGTAAAAATATTCATAGATTTCTAAATTTTGGCTGAAAACACATTTTGTATTGAAATTATACGTGAAATCACGTTTTTGAGCAATTTTCGGTCCGACGTGCAAGTACGAAATGTTGAGTGACTTCGGAACCGCATGCCCGGACATCGCGAATATGGTCTCAAAAGATGCGTGAGATTCGAAAGAAAAAAGTCATGAAACGCCGCGGCGACTGCTTTGCGCGTTGCGGACATATCGCGAGAAATGTCTAGGGGGGTGGATTCCACCCCCCCCCCCCCCCCGGCCCTTTTAGGGTTAAGGATGTTGGCGGGCAGAATACTAACAACTGTTTGAAAAGCAAAAAAAAAAAAAAGTACTTTAATGTCTTCCCATCATCCATAATGACCGTTGACAGGCAAAGAATAACACGTCCACACAGTTTCACTCATAATCTCATCTCAGAAATCTTCCCCCCCCCCTCCTGAATGTTGACTGCCATGTTACAATGAATACAATTCTGATACAAGCAATCTGCTGCATTTCAGGTGTCTTGCTCTACGGGCCACCGGGTTGTGGCAAGACCATGATAGCCAAAGCCATCGCCAAAGATGCAGGATGTCGGTTCATCAATCTACAAGCTTCCAATCTGACAGACAAGTGGTATGGGGAATCTCAGAAGCTCGCATCAGCTGTCTTCTCACTGGTAAATAAATGATCATATCACTCCTAAAACCTTCTTCATACAGATACAAATTCAAATTCAAATTTATTGAAATAGAATCCTGACGTAATAGGATTATCATCAAAACAAAACAAAACACAACTGAAACATGTTAGATAGGAACAAAATTCAACAAAGCAATGGCACAATATATCAAAACAACGTTGTTCACAATCACATTATACTCTACAGAAAAGTAATGTCGCTATCCTTAAAAACCAAACAAAAACAAAAACATGACATGTTAAACAGCCTCAGAACCCCTCCCCCCCCCCCCAGCAAAGAAATTTTTTTTTTTTAAAGTGAAAATTTGAGAAATTGTCTCTTTTTCCCTTTTTAAGCTATCATAAACTTTATGGTTTCTTGGAAGCTTTTAGAATAACTGAGAGCCTTAATCTGATGGTTTGTGTTAAATATTTCAGAATGATCCTGTATCAATTAATTTTTTTTACTAGACAATGTCCATCAGTACCTTTCGAGTATTCTGCAGCATTTACCTTTCTTATATGTGTCTGCTTGTGTTCCAGGCTGCCAAATTCCAACCAGCAATAATCTTCATCGATGAGATCGACTCATTCCTCAGATCGAGGGCGTCACATGACCACGAGGCTACGGCCATGATGAAGGCTCAGTTTATGACGCTGTGGGATGGTCTCATCACAAATGAAGGCTGTGAGGTAAATTGATTACTGTGAAAAACCTCGAATGACAGATTTAATGAAGAGTGAAGAGCACTTCTGTAGATAACATAATATGAAGTTCTGGGAAAGGTGAAAAATAATTTGTGAGCTTTCTCATTCCTTTTATGTTAGTTTGGAAGAACATCATGCTAGAAATGTCCCCTGAAAAGGATTTCTCTTCAAATGCCCTTATATTCGAAATCTGACAAAAATAGCTGAAGTGTTCGGGCCGAACATTCATATCACATCTGTGTGCAGTCCCATATACCCATTTCTGTGTGCGGTGCATGTGCTTTTGAGAGAGGTTGGGTTGATTCCTTATCACATTGATGATTCCAAAACCTCACAGTATACACCAATCCTTATTTAGACATGATCAACCTTTCCCAATTGCTTCCAGACAGTTTGTTTCACAATGTAATCGCATGACCAGAACTCAACTTTTATCTTTAAATATTCACCACTTTGATCATGTATGTATTAATGTTTCAGAAGCACAGCTCTATTTTTTTGTACACCAAAAATATCCTGGAAATACACTTTTCTTTCAATTTTCTCATGGAACAAAGTTTTTTTAACCTTGGTGATACCACTTGAGCAGTGGCATGATTGATATAATCTTACTAATTTGACTTTGTTTTAATTTTTTATTTTAGTCCATTATTATTTTAAAGTGAGACATTATTTCCAACCATATCCAGGTGATTGTAATGGGAGCCACAAACAGACCTCAAGACGTAGATGCAGCCATCTTGAGACGGATGCCAACCTCTTTCCATATAGGCATGCCGGACAAGGCTCAAAGGAGACATATACTTGATATCATACTCAAGGAGGAAGAGGTGAGTCTCTGTAAGGCCTGGGGGGCATTTCATCAAATGTCTTGTCGGTGATTTTTACCGACAAATTTGCTCTCAGCCAATCAGATGCAAGGATTTCAGTAGCTTATAACAGTTATTGCAACTTGTCATTGATGATAAGTTTTATGAAACAGGGCCCTGTTCAGACATGAAGCTGCAAACCACTTCAGTGGCGTGAATTTCAAAATAATGTTTCTTTCTGTTACTTTCTGGGTCTAACAAATTATTTCTAGAACACGATAAAAACTATTTTCGAAAAATCAACTGAAGGCAATTCCAATAGCCCTGTCTATCACCTTTAGAAATGTGCAAACATTACAATGGCGTATTACGTAATCCGAACCTGATTTCTGTGGGTAGTACAATAGGCCTTTGAAATAGCCCTTGAGTTTATTTTTCGAAAGTAGTTTTAGGTAGTGTTCTAGGTACGCACTTCAGAGGAAATTGGAATAGAACTTGCGGGTGTTATGGTTTTGCTCATTCACTCAATTTATAATAAGCTTTCATACAAATGTATTTTTAGAAACTTCCGTTCACAAGGTTTCGTGATGTCCAACCTTAAAATAATTGAGATTTCCTGATGGAGAACAGTATAATTAACAGCAAAACAGGTCTGTCCATCTGAATTGATGACATCCACCTGCAGTGTCTTCTTACTTCTTTCAGAGCTATCTGAAGAAAACTGATTATTGATTTTGTGTAGGACCACCTGGATGAACCAAAAATTATTTTTTCCAAATCCATGACCTTGACCAACACTTTGCATTACCTGTAAGACTTGAATAACTATTAAAACATTGCTAACTATGATTATGATTATCTGTGAATTTCAGGTGAACAGTGACGTAAATCTGGACCTTATAGCAGAAAAGGCTGAGAAGTTCAGTGGCAGTGATCTGAGAGAGATGTGTCGGAATGCCTGCATGTACCGCATCAGAGATCACATGTAAGTTCATCTATGAATCTCAAAAACTGAGCTGTCAGAGATCCTATGAGGAAAGTGTCCTTCGATATTGTCTACTGAGAGGCAGAAAGACATTTACACTTTGCAAATGATGTGTTAAGACATATGGTAGTGGATCCTATTTCCAAACACTTTTCACAAAATCAACCATAGCAAATAAAATATTACATGAATATCTGTCAAACTTACATAATGAATGCTCAAAGTCCTACAGAAAAAGAAGTTGATGGAATTTGAAAAAGACAACGTAGATTTAATACGATATTCCCTTCCGAGCAAACCCCTTCCCAACAACGCTGCGTTTTGGTCCCTTGAAAAAGGTAATGTATTACCGAACGTGTGAAATCTATGGGAAACAGACACAACCTACCCCGATTTTGGGCCAACGGGATGATGACTGGGGATGACGAGAGAGCAGGTTATAAGATATTACTTATGTTTTTTTGCCTCATTTTATGATCTTCTGCCATGTGTTTTCTGTGTCAAATGGTGTGGAGAACATACGCGTAGTCCCACGCATATGAAAGCCATTTTAGGCGCTTAACTGTACGTGTTCGGTAATACAATGCTGTTCGGAAATACAATCCGTGACTATACATGTTTTATTATTTCAAATCACAAAATATTTGAACCATGGCATGGTTGTAATCACTGGAGAAAATGTTGATGTTGACAGCATGGAGACAGACTCTGAATTTAATATCATCAAGACTCTCATCCATGTATACAACATTATTTTCGTCAGATATTTTTCATCACACAACCGCTTTTCATCACTGCATGTTTGCTTAAGTAGACATGCAGTGGAGGTTACATATATATTGAAAGTGGAGGGCATTTAATACAAGACTAGTGTCTTACAAGGAGCCTGACAAGACAGGTTAATACAGGTGAATACAAGTGCACCACCCAATCTCCTTCAGTCTATTAAATAGCTTGGAAGCTTTTTTTTTTGTGTGTGTGAAATATAGAAAATAGTAGAAACAAACAGACAAATTAATTTAGTGAAGCATACATTCCTTATAGTGCTTGGAAGGTAAGTGCTGAAACCTTAAAAATTAATGTTCATTTTCATTGAACAAATAATAGTTTGACCCATTGTAGTTTCTTCACATATATCTTTTCTGCTCATCATTAAAGGGGAAGTCCACCCTGGTGATTAGTTGATTTGAATATAAACCAAAAATGAGAGAAACAGATTAGTAAAAGTTTGAGCAAAATCCAATAAGAACTAAGAAAGTTATGAATTTTTGAAGTTGTAATCAATCAAACATGAATTGGCAACTCTGTGACGTATCTTGCGAGCTCTTCTCCCATTTGCTCAGTACAGAAAGTTGCATGAATTTCAATTTTCTTTGTTTCTAATGAAGGAATAAATTTGTTTCATACAGATTCTTCAGAGGAAATGGAAATCAATGATTTTTGGGGTACAGGACAAATGGGAGAAGAACTCGCAAGATACGTCACGGAGTTGCCAGTTTGTGTTTGATTGATTACAACTTCAGAATTCATAACTTTCTTATTGCTTACTGTATTTTGCTCAAACCTTCACTGATCTTTTTCTTTAATATTTCTGCTTCTTTTAAAACCATCTTGTAATCAGGGTGGACTTACCTTTAAAGGGGACCAGCAGTTCACCCAGTGTTCTTTGTCTGACCCCCTTCTCTCTCTCTCTCTCTCATGTTTGCAGTGCTGAAGGAGAAGCAGCCAGCGACGAACTTCGACCTCTTAGTATGGCAGATATTTTATCAGCATTAGGGAAGCTGAAAGAAGCAAGGGTGCTGCAAGATCACACTGCACAACCTCTGAACCCACTCCCTCTAGATTAAGAATTTTATTCTTTAAAAAAAAAAAATTAAATACATGATGGGAAAAAGAGCCCAAATCCATCAAGACAAGGTGACACAACATATATTCCTGCAACATTTGCTCCTCCGTCCATATCTCGAAAGGTGAAAGGTTAAGGTCTAGTTCATGATTTGGTTTTTTGTTAAGGACAATGTGAAGATTAGGATTAGGGTTAGGGTTAGGGTTAGGGTTAGGTTTAGGATTAACATGGCAAAGTTAGACCGGAGCAATTGTCGCAGGAGCAAATGTTGTGGAACCCAAAACAATAGTTTTTGTTGTCATGAAAATCTTAATAATTTTATGGGTTTGAGAGACATTGGGACGTATTCTCCAAAGTGGCCAAAGTTAAGCCTGGCTCACCTTAGGCCGCTGATTTTTGGAAGGCCATTTGTCGACCACTAAGTCCTGTATAAATTACTTTAATTATGTATTAAAATAAAGAAACAATAATTTTCTGGCATAAAATGAGCATCAGCAATCATTTCTATTTTGTATTTGCATTTAGTTCCAGAGCTAGAGGGGGTCTATGGTGATTTTGTTGGATTAAAAGTGGATGACATTTGGCTCTCCATAATTCAGTGGCCTAAATCTACACACTCTAGCAGGGGCTTAAAGTTCGGCACCTTTCGAGAATACGGGCCAGAATGTTTTCATGTTCATGTATTAAATAATATTTGTTCATTTATCAATGATTCCATGAAGATGAAAACATTATAGAATGTTTTGATGGACTTGGCCTTTTTTCCTCTCATGTATTAATAATAATAATAATAATAATGGTGGCTTCTTGTATAGCGTTCATGTCCGTCACATCGTGACACTCCTGGCACTCCAACATATTCAATTTAATTTCTTTATAGGGCATTTTTGCCCAAAGAATCTGTATCGATTACTGCTGATACTCATGAAAAGGGGAATTTTTTGCTTATGTATAGATATTTCCTCAAACAATTTTTTGTATTTCTTAAATTACAGTTGATTGATGACAAAATACTGCTGCAAAGTTTGTATGTTTTCTCCTTTCTTGTAATCATGTAAAGATGTAAATTCCTGCAGTTGATATAGCAGGTATGTTCACAATACAATGCGAATGCACTCCAGTTATCAGGAATCAAATTTCCAGGAATTTTCAGTTTCGCTGCACTTTGTGTTTATCCAAAAGATGAATTTGAGGACAATGTAGTTTTTTTCTATTTTGACTCTTGCCATTACTGTGCCTGACCTTTAAACTTGGATGGATAAAGACTTTGCTTTATTCATATTTTGTTTTTTAAACAAACAATTCCTTACGATCCATATAAAGATAGATTTCTGAATAACCTCTAAATTGACACAAGTTAGTGAAGTTGATTATTTACTGCAAAGTAGCTGAGAGGAATAAGCTTGAAGATATTGAGAATGAAAATGTTGGTTATCCCGTCATGTCTGGATATCTGAAAGTTTTGAGTACCTGTACAAGCTTTATGGGACTTTGCCATAATGTGGAATTTTACCTATCAAGAAAATTTCTTTATTGTCTTTCAGTAATGGAAGTAAGTGTTAATAGTGTAAACAAAACATATTTCTGGAATGTATAGGAAATCAAGCCATTTCATGTTTCATAATATTTTACCATAATTCATAGAGTCTGATCCTTTGAACTGCTCTTTTCAAATTGATGGGCTTAATTGTCCCCG
Source organism: Heliocidaris tuberculata (assembly GCA_025618425.1). Taxonomy (NCBI): domain Eukaryota; kingdom Metazoa; phylum Echinodermata; class Echinoidea; order Camarodonta; family Echinometridae; genus Heliocidaris; species Heliocidaris tuberculata. The sequence continues at coordinate 4,539,338 of CM046851.1, forward strand.
CCGAACGAAGTTCGCGAGGGGACTATGAAACGGGCTCCGTACGTGTGTGCGTGTGTGTGTGTGTGTGTCCGTCCGTCTGTCCGTGTGTGCTCAAATGTTAGAAAATGCTACTTCTCCGTCATTTCTTGGCCGATTTTGATTCCGATTGTTTTATCTGATAGGGCTGGGTGGGGGCTTCCAAACTTCTACACAGAATTTTGAAATTCATTAATTATGCAAATTTATGCAAGTTTATTCAAAATCGACAAAAAATGCTACTTCTCCTCTATTTCACATCGGATTTTGATTCCGATTGTTTTATCTGATAGGGCTGGGTGGGGGCTTCCAAACTTCTACACAGAATTTTGAAATTCATTCATTATGCAAATTTATGCAAATTTATTCAAAATCTATGAAAAATGCTACTTCTCCTCTATTTCATATCGGATTTTGATTCCGATTGTTTTATCTGATAGGGCTGGGTGGGGGCTTCCAAACTTCTACACAGAATTTTGAAATTCATTAATTATGCAAATTTATGCAAATTCATTCAAAATTGACGAAAAATGCTACTTCTCCTCTATTTCACATCGGATTTTGATTCCGATTGTTTTATCTGATAGGGCTGGGTGGGGGCTTCCAAACTTCTACACAGAATTTTGAAATTCATTAATTATGCAAATTTATGCAAATTTATTCAAAATCTATGAAAAATGCTACTTCTCCTCTATTTCACATCGGATTTTGATTCCGATTGTTTTATCTGATAGGGCTGGGTGGGGGCTTCCAAACTTCTACACAGAATTTTGAAATTCATTAATTATGCAAATTTATGCAAATTTATTCAAAATCGACAAAAAATGCTACTTCTCTATTTCACATCGGATTTTGATTCCGATTGTTTTATCTGATAGGGCTGGGTGGGGGCTTCCAAACTTCTACACAGAATTTTGAAATTCATTATTCATGCAAATTTTTGCAAATTTATTCAAAATGGCTGAAGGTTCATAATGTTTTCATGTTTTATATTTCAGTTGTATACGTGCATTGTTGGTATTCTCTTCTTTTGCATGCAGTAACATTATTTTATTCACTAAAGTTTTTCACTGAAGTTTTAAGGTTCAGGCTAGTTAATTTCCACAGATTTGCACTTCCGGCGGGGACATTTATTACGCATTGCGTAATTTACTCATTCACTTGTTTGTTTTAAAATCAAATTAACCCATCAACTTGATAGTTGATTGGCTCCAAACAGGAGCCCCCATTTTACTCAGCAAATGAATTACTCCCCATGGGAATTGGTAGTAATAGGTGTGTGATCCTAGTTCTTTCTTTGTTCGGTAAACACTTTCTGAAAATGCCTTTTCACCTCAATGCATTGTTCCTGAGTCTTATCATGAAACATGAATTTCGGTGATGGTGTTGACGATAATGATGATTATGTTAAAGACAGTAATCATTTTAATGACAGTGATGGTAATTATTTAAAAGGATATACTTGTGATGCAAGTTTATATTGAAAATTAATTGATTTTGATTATGAATATAGAATACAATATACCTGCTCTTTGTACTGTAGTCTTGTGTATATATTGTGCCAATGAAAATGTTGTTTATATTTAAGCCCATTTTCCAAAATACACCAATGTAGTGTGTTTAAACCATCTGAAAAGCTGCAATGGCAACATGGAAAATACATATTTAGCAAAGGGAGTGAATGGAATTATAACCTCTATCTATCTGTCTTTGTCACAGATGTCATCTTTGAAGTGGAAAATACAGTTAACTTTGCATAAGTCGAATCTGTTGGGACCACAGAAAATAGTTCGACTTATGCAAAATTCGACTTAGGAAATGTAAATAACACATGTTTTGCATAGTTTGGTCAAAAAATTGATTCGACTTAGGGAAAGTTCGACTCATGCGACCTCGAGTTATGCAAGGTTAACTGTATATAAATATAAATATTGAAAATAAATCAGGGGGGGGGTTGTAATTTTTCCCAACTTTTTAAAACTTTTCTCTGGGAATATGATTTCCTGTTATCCAGCTGTCCCTCCTCCAATAGAATGAAAGGGGAGCTGTCCCATCCCCCCAGAATGTAACCATTATTTGCCCATGAAAATTTTGTTCGTTTTTTTTTTTCTATAAGAGGAGGGGAGGGGGGGGGGATGTTTCAACATGCCTTCCCCCGTAGATCTGCTTGTGTGTAAAGATACCCACTAAAATCCTTTACTTCCCTCATTTTGATCTGGGCCCTGTTTCATAAAACAACATATCAATAACAAGCTACAATAATTGTTATAAGCTACTGAAATCCTTGAATCTGATTGGCTGAGAGCAAATTTGTTATAGAAATGGGGCAGTGGTTACTGATAACAAGTTTTATGAAACGGGGCCCTGGTAGTGGCTCTGAATCATACAAGGCCAGTGGCGTAAATCCATTTTGAAATTTGGGGGGGACATTCGCCTCCAAAATTCTCTGACAAGCAAAAAAAAAAGGTTATTAAAAAAAAAAAAGGTTATTCAAAAAGGTGGGGGGGGGGGGGGGGGACATTCGCCTCTAAAAAAAAATTCTTTGACAAGCAAAAAAAAAAAAAAAAAGTTATTCAAAAAGGTGGGGGGGGGGGGGACATTTGCCTCTAAAATTCTCTGACAAGCAAAAAAAAAGAAAAAAAAAGAAGGTTATTCAAAAAGGTGGGTGGGGGGACATTCGCCTATCTTCAAAAAGGTGGGGGGGGGACATGTCCCCCTGTCCCCCCCCCCCCCCAGGATTTGCACCCATGTACAAATATATCAATATATCAAGCATAATGATAACCTAGGTTCTGTATTGGAATTATCTCTTGTATTTTCTAAATTGTGTTTTATTCTTGTCTACATGTGTGTTCTCATCTATGAGAATTGAGTTTTCGTCCATCTATGTCCATCATGTACTTGGCAACTTGAACTGAGAATGAGGATTAAATCTTTAATGATAATTAAAAAATATTGTTTGTTACATTTGTGTGTACATGTATTCATCTATAAATGTGTGAAGGGAATATAGATGTTTTATTTTTACAATAACAAAAATTTACTCTGGGGCCTGTAACATAAAGAGATACAATCAATCTTACGATTGATATCAATCGTAATTAAGTCTATGGAAAACCATGTACTGAAGAGTTACAATTAATCGTAATGTACCTCTTTATGTTACAGGCCCCAGATGTAATTAGATGGAATCTGAAGTCAAATGTGCATAGGTATGTCTCATTTGAAGTAGTATAAGGGCAGGAGAACAATTGAAAGAGTGACCTTTCCTTTAATTTTTGTCTCGATAGTTATAGATTAGATTGCTTAATTTATTACTACTTATTATGTGATTATTAATACAGTTCTAATAATTTATAAATTATAATATTTATTCATGATATTCTGGTTATCAGTTAGGAAAATGATTTTGGCATTTCATTTCTTTCTTCTGCTCCCACTCTCCCCAACTTTCCTGTCTCGATCACCCCCCCCCCCCCTCCCCCCTCCCCCCTCCCCCCTCCCCGTTCCTTTCTTTTATCTCTCCCGGCCCATATCACTTGACGGCTGAAGAAGAAAAAAAAGGTTGATATTTCACAGTTAGTTGTTGTATTGTTGAAGTCGTGTGATGGCGCTTCGAATGTCATACTTAAAGATCCCATAATAATCTCTATGTATAATTAACTGTAGCAAAATTGGCTGTATACCAGCGATGGTATACACATGTAGCTGGCCTGGCTGAGCTTGTGTTTATCATATTTTGTAAACTTTTGGTTTTTTGATTCGGAAGTGAAGATTAGCGAAGATTTCCAGCTGAAGAAGAGAGAGCTCGGACAGCTCGACAGAAACTGAGAAAGGAGACAAGCCCGGCCCAGCGAACGAAATTTGTCAAGTAAGTCAGTTTTCTTGTTTGTTTTTTCGTAAGAGAAGTGAGATTTTAAAAATGCTTATTTGTGGTACGAAAAGATAACGACTCGAGCGAACAAGGCGTTGTTGTGTTTGTGAAGTGCAATCTCAGCACAAATCTGTGCAACCAGTCCCAGCTATTGATTTTTGTGTTTATGGTCAGATGGTACAAGTACCTGGTAAGTGGATAGAGGTCTACTTTAGTATCTCGTCCATTATTATATTATAACCTTGGCCAACTTAGCATCCGTACCCAACCGCCATTAAATCCGCCTGACAAAGTGAACTGAATATTTAGTCAAGTTTCTTATTTGTTATTGTTGAAATCATGCTCATATTTAACGGAATAAATGCTAGTATTGTTGTCAATTTCATAAGTGAAAAAGAAAATCAGGTAGTAGGCCTGAGCGGGTGTCAAACCCGCAACACTGCATCAGTGTAGAGAGAATCCTCTGACCCGTCATCTTAACCACTAGATTTTCTAGACCACGAGCAATTGACGGCAGAAGCGGGGTTCAAAAAGACTATGTACCTTCGCTCTATCTACAGAAATTCTATGTCTTTGTGAATGTGCGGTCAGTCATTCCAACTCACACAATAGGCGAGACAAGCCTTTTAGCAGCCTACTTTTTTAAGTAAGCTAGGCGGTACTAACTTCCGTCTGGGTACGGATGCTAAGATGGCCATAACCTTGTTCACTGGATAAGTGATCTCATCCTAGCTCTAGTTGTACGAACTCTGTGGCTTATCAATCTGGTACTGGCTGACTGGCCACAGAGTTGTACAGCCCATGCCATTCATGCTAACGGAGGAAAGGGTAAACACAGAAATACTGTGCCTCATAGTACTTATTATAGTCAAGGATTGTAATTCCGAACAGATTGTATTACCGAACGTGTACAGTTAAGCGCCTAAAATGGGTTTTCATACGCGTAATCCCACGCGTATGAAAACCCCACTATTGAAACAAAGGTTGTGTCTTTTTCCCATAGGTTTCACACGTTCGGAAATACAGTACCTTTTTCAAGGGACCAAAACGCCGCGTCGTTGGGAAGGGGTTCACTCGGAAGGGAATATCGTATTAAATCTACGTTGTCTTTTTAAAATTCCATCAACTTCTTTTTCTGTAGGACTTTGAGCATTCATTATGTAAGTTTGACAGATATTCGTTTGATATTTTATTTGCTATCGTTGATTTTCTGAAAAGTGTTCGGACACTGGATCAACCACCATACTAGTCATACTCACCCATTCCCACGCACGGTGAATCTTGAAAACCGCCCTCGGAGGCTCGGTGTTTGCTTAGGTGGTTCTGGACATATTCGACCTGAAAGATTGACAATCAAATACAAAAAAATGGTAAATCTACAAGGTTTTGGCTGGACAGAGGAGGTTTTTCTTCCCTTGCACATGTAGTCAGTAAGTCGTTATTTGCATGAGAAACGATGACCTAACTGCCCCGAAGTCGGCACTAGTCTAGCTTAGAGTCTGTGGACATATTTAATTATTTTGCGTTGTGCGTTACTGCTTCTATCCACTGAACTCTACGTAGAGTTCAGTGCGTCTGTATCCCGCGCGAGAGCGAGCGAGATGTTGCAATCACAAAGTCCATGCATGGCATGTGAATCAATGGACTTTGCACCTCTACATTGGATAGATGAACAGCGCGGGTTGTTAATTTATCCAATGCGTAGACTGTGCAAAGTCCATTGATTCACATGCCATGCGTGGACTTCGCGATCGCAACATCTCAATGTAAAAAAATCCATGTTTGTGGAGCTAAATCAAAATATGATAGCAGATGGAAGAATTAGACAATGTAAAAATGATTGCGGAAAAAACCACCAATCAAAAGAAATAAAAACTCATTTCTAAACATAGCTACTTGAGAGAAACTGGAGAGAGGTCTAGACACACGCTCGTTCACAGGTCACATTCACAGGTCAGACTGGCTATGACTAAAATCTTGGTTGATCGAGATATCTGTTATATCAAATCTCTTTGAAGAGATGTGAAATAAAATGAATATAAGCATCAAAGTCAAATATATGCAAAGAATAAAAGAGAGAGATAGACAAAGTGTGTTGGCTCAGTCAGTAGAGCGTCCGCCTTACAACCGGGAGGTCGTGGATTCGAACCCGCCCGCGTCATACCAAAAGACGTTAAAAGATGGGAGTTGCTGCTACCTTGTTTGGCGTTCAACAATAAGGGATAGAGCAACGTCGATCTGGTGCTGCTCAGTGGCTGCCGGGCTCTCGATCAATTGGGCAAAAAGAATTTCCATTTCGGTTTAACTTAATAAAATTTGGAGTGGACTTTAAAAGATTATTATTATTATTATTAAGAGAGATATTAAAGGAAAGACAGAGAAAGTTTAAGACAAAGAAGTTTCACTTTCAGTGCAGCAGTCAACATAAAGGTTTTTATGTGCACAAATACTACATACACTGTAAGAAACATAAAAAAACATTTTGGGTTAACAGAACTGGTCACCAAAAAAAAAAAAAAAAAAAAAATCAATCAAATGTGGTGTAAGGGGTACCAACATTTTCAGTTGGTGTCTAGCCATTTCCTGAATAAGTATAGGCAAAACTTAAGGTGGTACTTAAAGGGGAATTAACCTCAAAATATAAATGTGTTTATATTTAAAGATGTAATCTATTCCTTCTTGTTGTCCTACGTAGTTTTGCATTTAAATATGCGAGATGGGTATAAATCAAGATTTTCTCAGCAAAATTTATCGTCTGCTAGCGATACCTGGGGCTGCCATTTTCTTGATGTGTACATAAAGATATTTTTAATCCGAATGCAAAGTTGTCTTTCTTCCTGATACAAAATCCCGTTTGACATTCAAAATATTTAACAGATAAATACATATATTCTAAAAACGAAAATGTGTTTTATATTTCTTTGAAAATTACTATTTTACTAAATATAAATCTATTTTCTTGATACTATGATGTACGCGACGGAGCAAATTAAAGGGCAATTCAACCTTGGTAATAAGATGATTTGTGAGAAAGCAGAAAAATAAGAAAAACAGGATGGTGAAAGTTTGAAAGAAATCGGACAAGGACTAAGAAAGTTATGGATGTTTGAAAAATGAAATCACTACATCTATGTGAATCTCAAATTAGCAATTTGGTGAGTCAATTGTGACATTTTTGTGGACAACTCTCCCATTTGTCGTACACAAAAATATTAATTTGCGGTTTTCTTCGAGGCGCTTTTACCCTCGGGGCAGTACTCAAAATATACTGGAGATAGCATATTGTTATAGGTCCTCAATAATGAAAACATCCTACTGAGAAATGCATTTTGAAAAAAAATGACATTTTAGTCATTTTGTGCGTTGGAGCGAATGGAGGAGTTGTCCACAGCTACATCACAGTGACATTACCTATTCGGCCAATTTGAAATTCCCATATAGTGAAAACTTTCAAAAATTCATAACTTCCTTATTGCTTGTCCGATTTCGTTCAAACTTTCACCAATCTGCTTCTCTGATTTTTCCTCTTTCTTTCAAAGCAACTTGCTATTAAGGTTGGATTTCCCTTTAATTCAAATTTATGGATGATAACTTTCCCGAGCGTCAATAGTGACAAACTATGCATTCACCTGCTTTGAGATAATGGACTTCAGTAGTCAGAATGCATGTTGTATAATTTATCAATTATGTTCTGCTCTGCCAGGCAAGCCCAAGAATTCGATTTCTATTTAGCAAAACCAGAGAATTTAAAGAGAAATCTATAAATTTCAAATTCTAGAATATATTTATACACCTGTTATGTATTTTCCATCGTATATGGAGATTTTTTGTAATGAAGAGAAGCAATTTAGCTCTAGGATTGAAAATATCTTCCTGACCGGAACGGTTTCCAATGGTTCATGTACAACTCCATATCATCAAGAAAATTCCAGCCCCCATGTAAAGTGTTAGCAGATGATACCGTGTGCTAGAATGTCTTGATTTAAACCCTTTTCTGATATTTTATTTAAAAAGTGATACAGGCCAATGATTAAGAATATATTACACCTTAGAAGATAAGTACATTTATATTCTGGGGTTAATTCTCCTTTAATAACTAAACTTGATAACTCACTCTATGGCTAAAAAAAGGATAAGATCATCATGTGAAATGCCCAATGTGAAACGTAAATTCATACTAGATCTATTTAGATGCAGTGGTGTAACAGGTGCATTGATAGTTTATGACTAGTCATGGGGGAAGAGAAGGATAAATGAGTTCACAAATGTATGGATAACAATTCAGATCATTATACAATAGTTGTGAACAGATGAATTCAAAGCTTTGTCACTGGACCCAGGGAGATAAAGCGTCCATAAAAGACCTCTTTGCGAATACATCGAAATGTTATGCATTCCTTTACTACAGTGATTACTTAAGCTTGCCAGATGGTTATCTGACTTAGCAACAAGGAATGTCTATATTCTCGCTGTTAAGATGCACACTTTAACAGGTGCCTGCATTATTTTGTCTCTGGGGATAGAAGCATCCATAAATTAAATTACAATTCTCTTTTATTTCTAGATGTGCATGGGAAAATGAAAACTAAAGATTCTACATACTAGGTCAGGGTGTAAAAATTTTTTTTTTTTTTTAATAACAAAATTATTTGACAATTAATAACAATAATAAATATAATAATATTGAATATTTAGGAGCACTAAAAACAGAAAGTACCATAGCGCTTACAAAATTACAGATTTGAAGAGAAAATACAACAGCAACAGCAAAAAGACAGACTCAAAAAATAAGAGATCACATTAGAATATTATATTACTGGGGAAAGAAATGTGTTATGAGGGATCTTTTGAAAGTGGCACAGCTGGTTGTTTCTCTGATGCTGATTGCAATGTTGTTCCGTGTTTTTGATGCAGCCACTGAGAAACCTTTTTTATGTGATGAGAGTCTGGATTTGGGAAAAATCAGCTTACATTTGTCAGTTGTTGAGTAAATATTGCGAGATGGTGTATATATATATATATATTTTAAAGGGAAATCCAACCTTAATAGCAAGTTGCTTTGAAAGAAAGAGGAAAAATCAGAGAAGCAGATTGGTGAAAGTTTGAACGAAATCGGACAAGCAATAAGAAAGTTATGAATTTTTGAAAGTTGTAATCACTATACATATGGGAATTTCAAATTGGCCGAATAGGTAATGTCACTGTGATGTAGCTGTGGACAACTCCCCCATTCGCTCCAACACACAAAATGACTAAAATGTCACTTTGAGTACTGCCCCGAGGGTAAAAGCGCCTCGAAGAAAACTGCAAATTAATGATATTTTTGTGTAGGACAAATGGGAGAGTTGTCCACAAAAATGTCACAATTGAAACACCAAATTGCCAATTTGAGATTCGCATAGATGTAGTGATCTCACTTTTCAAACATCCATAACTTTCTTATTCCTTGTCCGATTTCTTTCAAACTTTCACCATCCAGTTTTTCTTATTTTTCTTCTTATTTTTCTGCTTTCACACAAATCATCTCATTACCAAGGTTGGATTGCCCTTTAAGTGTGTTATTAAGAATTCAGGTGCCAAATGATTTAGAATTTTGATCATTATTTGATCATTTGAAACTCTGATTAGAATTAAGTTTTCATGATTGTGAATTTGAAGGATGTCAAATTTATTTGGAGTAAAGTTTTATGAAATCTCTTTGAAGTTTGAAATAATGCTTGAAATACATGTATATAATTAGCTTTTCACTCTTTTTGAAAAATCAAGGCCACAAAATCAGTGTGTATCAATGATTAATGCAGAGTATAACAATGCCATTGTGCTTAGCAGCAGGAATTCCAAAGCACCTCTTATAACCCGTAGTCATGAATTATTAATGGTACTCGGGAGCAAAAGGTTGGCAGAAATGACAGGTGTGATACACAATGATATTGTTGTGTTTTGAATTAATTACTGATACCAGGACTCCACACTAACTTTTTATGTAGGGGTTTCAGATTGGATTTTTTTCATGGTTTGTATGCAGGAGCCCTATGTAAAATATTTGAAATTTTAGATTTTGTGCACCCATGTGTGCAGGGGGCCCTGTTAGTGTTGAGCCCTGCTGAGTGCTGATACACACAGATTTTGTGAAAACCTCATTAAATATTCAGTGCTAAAGAAAGATATTCAAGGAAATGTCACAAAACTTATTTCAAATAAATATGAATTCTTCAACTTTACTATATATGTGAAAACCTCAGTCTGAAACGAGTTATTAACTCACGTGTTATTAAAGATCAAAAAGTGTCCAAGTTTTTTTTTTTTTTTAAACACAAACCTAGTGTTACAAAAATGGTCTCTAGGCTCATACATGTTTGGTTGCTCTTTGATAAAGGATAAGAAAGTTTTACAGTTCCAATCAATCAATCCATCAGTCACAAATTGGCAACCAACTCTTTGATTTACTTCCCCTGTGAAAAAGTACTGCAGTACATTTACAGGAGTAAAACTGTGGTAAATTGGACAGTATTCCTGAATTACTGTTCTGTTGTACTACAGTAGTTGTGCTGTTGTACTGCAATAGTACTACAGTTCTACCACAACAATACTACTGCAAAATTAGCTTAGGTACTACAGTCTTAGCACAAAAGTACTACAAAAGTACTGTAGTATTTGCAGTACTTTTGAAGTACTTTTTCACATGGGATTGCCACACTTCCTATTTGTTCTATTGTAAAAGGTGTCGTATTGTAGAGGTGTCGTAGTCGAGTGGTTTGAACACTTGACTGGAGATGGGAAGGTCGTGGGTTCGAACCCCGGCGCGGCACTACTGTCCTTTGGCAAGGCATTAATCTACATTTGCCACTCTCCATCCAGGTGTTAAATGGGCACCGGCAGGAATGAATTCCTTGAATGCTGTGAGCACCGAAATCGGTAGCCTAGCTAGAGCCGGGGTAATATTGGAGCGCCTTGAGCACCATTCATGGTGGATATGAGTGCTATATAAATATCCAATATTATTATTATTATTAAAAATTTCATGAATTTCTATTTACTCCAAATGAATTAATTCTTTTCAATTACACCTGTGTCATAGACATGTTAAAGGGAAAGTCCACTCTAACTACAAGTTGATTTTAAAAAGCAGAAAACATAAAGAAACAGATCAGTGAAGGATTGAGCAAAATGCGAGTAGAAATAATAAAGTTAATCAAATACAAATTAGCAACTCTATGATGTATCTTGCGAGCTCAAGACTTACTGCAGTGTTTTTATTAGTTTAAATGAACATTTCATGTTACATAACAGAAACAAACATATTCACTGTGTACTCATGCTGACCTTAATTTTGCCAGATGTAGAATTATTGTAAAGTTAAAAGAGTCTGATGACAAAATGATGCAATTTGAGACAAATACTTGTGCAGGAAATCGAAATTTGGTATAAAAGCAGAGTAGATGCCAGAATCTGTTGAAAATTCAAGCAAGCTGTTAATGAGCACTTCCCTTACTTTTTTTCTGTCTGTGAGGTCAAATTTGAGCTTTGGTACTTCATCACTATGACCAGACTACTCTTAACAGTGGGTTCTTTCGGCCTCAGAAGGCGCTTTCACACCTACCCGATCAGGAAAAATACCTGGTATTTTCTGATCGGGTATTCTCCCCCGATCAGAAAATACCAGGTATTTTGCCAGTGTGAAACGAAAGTACTAGTAATATCCCCGCAAGAAAATACCCGGAATTTAGTAGGTACTTTCTCAAAACTATGCGTACTTTCTCCAAGGTCGCGGGGATGTTTGCAGTGTGAAAGCAAATTACGAGAACTAGTTATTATGGCCATCTCTCGCATCGCACGTCCACCGCTGCAGAAGCAGTGAATTTGAAAGCGCGCGCCTCGTCTGCAAAATAAACCGTACTGCGCATGCTCATAACTTCGAGAACTTTCCTCGAAGAGCTCTGAGGTGTGAAAGCGCGAAATAATTATCGGGTATTTTGGGGCCTGAACAAGTTCTCGTAATTTACGGGTATTTTTCCTGATCGGGTAGGTGTGAAAGCGCCTAGAGAGTATTATTAGCCAAAATCAGAAATGACAAGTTGGCATAAGGAAAAATGTGTAATCCCACACCTTGCTCCTCCCTTCTCTCCCTGGGGGGAGTAGGAGGGGGGGGGGGGTGAGATTTGTAAAGATCATAATACAATCAACATTGTAGAAGCGCTATTTAAGAAGCCACTATTGTTATTAGAAAAATACTCAAGCAATGCCACATGTACATTTTAAATTTATTGGTGAATGTTTCAGATCTATTCCTATCCCCCTTCAGTGTTGCATCAAAAATGGAAACTGTTGATAAATTTGAGTATATTCCTGTCACCTTATAATCATGTATGTGCCCTTTTTTCTTGGGGGGGGGGGCGAGACTGACACAACGACATGAGAGCCTAGATTGAAATCAAACAACATGAATTTCTGAGAAATAGCCCACAGTGGGATCTGAGTTTTCATATGCTTGTCCAGATCCACTTGACAATTTGCCCAAATTGGCTGAAAGACTAGATGTGTGTCTTCCTGCCTAAGCATAGGAGTCTTTCAAGGCGTGAAAGTCCTGAATTTTCATTACTTATGTACATGTTCTATATAAATAAAGTCTGTTGACACTGTTTTCTGTCATAGAAATGAAGCAAATATAGATTTTATGTAGTATCATGTTTATGAGGGACAGTCCAAGCTACATGTACTGTATTTTGTCCCACATCAGCACCCACATCTAAAGTATAGTGCTTAATACAGAAATTTCCTAAGCACTTTATAAAGTAAATTTATGAAAATATACAGAAGTACTTACACTAAAATTATGAAGCATAGCCTAAAAAATAAGTAATTTACGTGAAAAATGAAGCATAACTTACAGAATTAACAATAATTAAATTGAAATGTGTGTATATGTATTTATGACTGTATCAAGGTGAAAGCCCTACTAGGACTTGGATTAGACAAAATATCAAAGTAAAATGATATTATTATGTCAGTTTATATTCACAATTCTGTAATACAGTGAAACCTGTTTATAAAGACACAAGGGAGACAGGAAAAGTGGTCTTTATGAGCGGGTGGTCTTTATGTAGAGGTTCCTTTAATACATGTTTCAACACTTGCCAAGGGAAACAAAAATTGTGGTCTTTATAGACAGGTGGTCTCTCTATACAAGTGGTCGCTAAAGCAGGTTTAACTGTATGTTCTCCATAATACAGTAAAAGTTGAAATTTTCACGCGATTAATTTTATCGGCCAGGAAAGGTGAATGGGCAAGAAAATAAACAAAAATATTTGCGTGTTTTTATTTTCACGCAAATATCATGCCGCGCGAAATGCGAACAAATTTCCACACTGCGAAATATTCCACATTTAATACAGTACTTGGTAACATATGGGACTTTCACTTACATGTAATGTACCTTGGACTTGCCCATAAAAAGAAATATGGAGTTAATGTGTGTCATCCCTGAAGACACCACAGTTATGCTTATTTCCTATTTGAGTCTCCCAAACATGATAGATCTTGATTACAACTCATGTCTGTTTTGCCAGAATTTTCTCTAACCTTGATTATCTTTAATTTTCAATCAAAGCGGCATGCTCTCAAGAGGTTTTGAAGTGCTTTAGCAAACCCACAATTAAAGGCCGTACCAATTTCTCTCTGTTATTGCTATGCCATTTGACTTGAAAAATTGTGTAATCTGTATAGTGTCAAATTAAAAAAAAAAAATCTGATTTGTAAATTTTGGGATAATTTTTTACGAATTGTGAAAATGCAGCGTTGTGTTGCTTGTGATTCAATTCTTTTGCTAATTTATCTAAATCACTTGTGAAATTTGTGAATGTTTCATGCAAAGTTTCTGGTTTTATAGTGGATTTTCTTTTTCTACCAGAGTTGGAGGTGTGCTTGACCTCTTTCACAACTCACTTCGTTAGAGCGGTCTAACTAAGAATGGTTCCTCAGGAGTGGTTCTGAGGTGAGTGTGAATGCTAAAGTGGTCCAGGAAGTGTTCTGCTGGAGGCTCCAGAAGACCACTCAGGAGGTGGTCTTGAGGAACGGTTCTTAGTTAGACCACTCTAACGTGCAGTGTGAAAGCGAAAGCGATCCTAAAGCGTACTTTAACCAGAAGTGAGTGTGTATGTGTTGCGCGGGAAATCTTGTGTGATTTTCCTTTATTTTTCTATAAGTGCAGGCCATCGCTGCATGATAGAATGATGAAAATAAACATAAGAAAAGATAGAAAGAGGAATTTATAGAATGATAAAAACAAAGAAAAACAAAAGAAAACAAGGAGAGATATAAAGATAAATGCATTAGGCATGCAGTATACGGTTTGGATTCTGCATGAAAAAAATTGACCCGCTGACCTGAGCTGCCATAGCAACAAGATCACTTTGACTCGTTGAGCGATTTGAGACATAAAAAATGCGCGGAGTGTGAAAGCAATCAAACCGTTCCTGTAGAGCGGTCTAACTTGTAGCGGTCTAACTTGGAGCGGTCTAACAGGGAGTGTGAAAGGGGTCCTTGACAGAGCAATAACTTACAGGAGGCGGATCTCCAGTGTCATGACTTGGCTTTAGCTGAAGCAGCTGTCAAAGTAGAACTAGAGCATGGTGTAAACATTTGTTTCTTGAGTCTGTACAGTAGAGAAACAAGTGCATTAGTTTATAAGTAAGCATTGTGGGGGGGGGGGGGGTTACAAAAGAATAATTTGAAGGGTTAAAGATAAAGTTGAGTTCTGGTCATGAGATTGAATTGTGAAAGAAACTGTCTCAAAGCAATTAAAAAGGTTCATTTTATAGCACGTGAGAATTGGTGTATGCTGCAAGGTTTTGGAATCACCCCAAAATAATTATTATTCATGAAAATCCTATGTAGTGGTTGCAAGTATACATGTAAGTTCATATAAAGAATAGAGCTGTATATCTTTTTTGAAATAAGAATAAGTAGGCTTACATGAAAGTGGACTTTTGGTCCCTTTGCTCAGGTTAAAAAACTGAATCGATTTAATAAATCACAAACTATTTTGTAATATTTAACAGCAGTATCATCAAATCACCCTATTCAGAAAGTGTATGGGGGTTAAAAACCTTTTCAGCTGTATGACACCTCAGAACATATACAATTTTTTTCAAGTTCCCCACATAGCAGTGCTTTGTCGCACACTTATGGAACTGTTGTTCATGTATATAAGCATTTGTTTGAGCTTTTACTTATTTTATAGGTACAGCCCAATGTGTGCTTGTGCATGGACTTATAATATAACCCAAACTTCCCAAAGTAATGATGACTAAATGTTCATCTCCAGGGTAGCATTAACTAACAAACTGATAAACATTGCATATTTACAAGCATGTGTCATAAGTCAACCAACCACAAGCCAGTACTAGTCTAGGTTCATTGCACTGTTTTAAACCTGATATATATATATATATATACATGTATATTGTTAGTGCCCTTGAGAGGAAATTCGACATTCGTTCCAATTCTAGAAAAAGTCGGCTCCAAAGTTCCAGGCACAGATGACATGATTGAATATGTAGCCGGGATAATCCAGTTCTTACCGGGAGAGATGAAGGCCTTACTAAATCCTTGTGTCAGCTATGTTCTGTGATTACTGGTCCCGTCAGGATGAACCCAACATTCATGTAGAATCAAGAGAAATTTGGCTTCCGGACAGATAATAGCTGTTCATGATATAGCGACTTCAGCAAACAAGAAAATGAATATTTAAAGTACAAAACAAAAATGTACATTATGGAGTTTGCTAATTCATTTGATTACAATAAATTTCTTATCCTTTATTGGATTTTCCTCAAACTTTGTGTGATCCGGTTTTCTCACTTTTCTGCTCTTTTTAAAACCAACTTCATATCAGGGTGGGCTTCCCCATGAATTTCAAGTTTGCCTAACTAGAAGCATGGTCCATAACCCCGAACTAAACCTGAGCTTAGTGCATTGTTAACAGCTGTTTTCTTGATTTTGCTAGCGATTTACCATTTACAATGTAACTGACCAAAGAGCTTACAGCATTATTACCTGGGTCACTGGATTCAATTGCGATTCTGCACATTACACTGCACATTGTCTCCACTCCTCTGTTTCCAAGCACGCACATGCTATTGTTCTGGCTGCATTATGCAGGTTTTTACCCCCCAAATTTACTGTTTTTAGCCATTACTTTTTATTGTTTCTCCCTGAAGAGTAGACTGAATATTCAAGTAGGAAGTGGGTTGCTTCGAGACAGAGTTAAAGGAGATTGAAACCCTGCGGAAAAATCAATTTTAATGAAAAGAGAGGATAGAGAGAAGCAATTTTAAAAAGTTCCATCAAAATCGGTTACGAAATGAGAAAGTTATGAAAGTTTGAAAAGTCTCAATTTACTTTCTATGGCAATCCTCAAATTAGCAATGTTGCTTCAAAGTGACAGGTTTAGTAGTACAACTCTCCATATGTTTTGTACACAAAATTTCATATTTTCCCCATTATCTCTCAAGGTGCAGCTTGTCTCCTTAGCTCAAGATACATCATGGGAAAATGTATTTGACACAACATATGTTGAGTTCACAAAAAGACAAGCAGCATCTTGAGAGATAATGGAGAAAATATGAAATTTTGTGTACAAAACATATTGAGAGTTGTACTACTAAACCTGCCAATTTGAAGCAACATTGCCAATTTGAGGATAGCCATAGAAAGTACATTGAGACTTTTCAAACTTTTCAAAGGTTTGCGATTGCGATAGCAGATTTCACAATCATGAGTCATGTTGTCATGAGTTGGCTCAGTCGGTAAAGCGTCTGCCTGTCGAACCAAAGATCGTGGGTTCGAATCCACCCCGGGCGGATGACTGAAGCCTTCGTTGCGTGTTAACGTGCCCCTCCCTTGTTTCATAGACGCAGGCTATGTTACAGTGGAAAACACTCCGTCCCTCGGATAGGACGTTAACTGGAGGCCCCGTGTAGAGGACAGTCACCACCTTTGCACGTTAAGTACCCACTGCACTCCTCGAATAAGAGTAGGGGGAAACCCCGGTGTAGTGGTACACCTGCACATCCCAATCAGTTATACCGGAAGGAGAGACCCGAGGGTTACAGTGATTCAGTTCGCTTTTCCCCTCCCAGGCTTAGGTGACGCCAAATACTTAATAATAATAATAATAATAACATGTTTGAGAATGAAGAATAATCGAAGAAATTCAATAATTTTACACCAAATCTGAATTATTATTACAGGAATCCAATAAAAAAATCATATTAAATGAATATAAATGTCTTTTACTGGAGAATGAATTAAGGCATGAGATTTTAGCTCTGAGCAAGAATTGAAGTGAAATTCAAGCCAATTTTTGAAGTGTCTAACCAACTTTTACATAGTAGAATTTATGTACATGTACATATTAAGTGCTAGCACCTTTAACGAGTGGATTAAGGTGATAATTTAAGCTTCAGTCATAGTGAACTGAGGTCTGGTTTTCTCAGGCTTCACTTTTTCGCGACGCAAATTAGTGCAGTCATAATCAAGTAGTAGTAATTTCGTGAGCTGTTGAATTCGTGTCCCGACATCTACTCGCGAAATATGCGAAAGTGGCAGCTTTTACAGTATGTGAAAGTGAAAGGTCAAGCGCATGTCATGAAATTTAAAACAAAACCGCAAAAAATAATTCTAAGCATCTGAAAAAAAAATATTGATTTTATTATTTAATGTGGACCACCAAAATTGAGTGTGGTCCACCAAAAATGAAAATAAGCCAAATTTGAGGACCAACTGGACCACCAAAATTTTCAGTTAGTGCCGAGCCCTGATTTAGTTCTGTTGTTATATGCATAATACCCACATATTGGGGGAAATGCTAGGTTTGTAAAATTTTATAAATGTGATAATGCATGATGCAGGATTTCTGAATGGGTGCTCGTAAAAGTAATGCTCCTTTCCTGCGGATTTTGACAGATTGTGAACACAATTTTTGTTGCTTGATGCACATTATTTTAGTGCGCTTTAGGAGCATGGGCTTCTGAAAGGGGTATTAGTTCAAGAATTTTCTAAAACTTTGGTTTGCTCAAGATGCTCCTGACTTGTTTGCATGTACATGTAGAGAACCCTAACCACAGGAGCTTTTAAAGGGCAGTCCAGTCCAAAAATTACTTTGTTTTAATTAAAGCAGAAAAATCAGACCTACAGATCAAAAAAATGATGAGGAAAAACGGACAACTAATGAGAAAGGTATGGATTTTAGTGGCATGAAAAACTATCAAAAACAATGAAAATTACTAGACAAATTGGCAACTCATTCATGAGTTTGTGATGTTCATATCTGCAATATATTTTTCAAGGGAAAGTCCACCCTGGAATTAAGTTGGTTAAACAAGAGCACAAAAATGAGAGAGACAGATTAGTGAAAGTCTGAGCAAAATCCAATAAGATATGAGAAAGTTATTAATTTTTGAAGTTTTAATCAATCAAACACAAATTGGCAACTCCGTGATGATGTATCTTGCGAGTTCCTCTCCCATTTGCTCAGTACAGAATGTTTCATGAATTTTCATTTTCTTATCTTTGGTGAAGGAATAGATTTGTTTCATGCAAGTTTGGTGTAAAACATGAACAATGATTATATCTTAGGTGCATGTACATGTATGATTCAATATTTTCTTTAGATAAAATGGAAATTAATGATTTTGGGGGTACAGGGCAAATTTAATTTTTCTGCTTCTTTTAAAACCAACTTGTAATCAGGGTGGACTTCCTACATTGTGGTCTACAGTACATGGTATTCGTATACATTGTATGAAGGGTATCACTCCGATCTGTGATTTGCTTCGTGCAATTTGGTGCTTACCTTGCATCTTTTTAGGTGTTAAAGTAGAATTTCATTGATTTTGAATATTGATTTAATTTTTATTATTGCATAGGTGAAGCTTAGATTGAACAAGGTTCATCAAAATTCAACGCTTGGAAACATTTGAAGTAATGATTATTATCAATTATAAAATGATATAACACAGCCCCGCTATAGCACCTATAGAGCTCTTTGAACGCTGCTGAGATATGTGACGTCATACCGGGGAGCAATCCTTCCTAAGCAGACGATGCCCCATAACATCTTACACATTTTCAGTGCCTGTTTTGTCATCTCATCTTCACTTATTTCTCTTACTTCGCTAGCGTCAGTATAAATGTTTATTTGTTGCCTCACTCTAAATTTCCTGCATGGTATTATTTTGATGAAAAATGCAGCGTTAAAAAAGTAAAGGAATCAATCGCTTGTAAACAAAATAAGATGCCATTGTATTTTCAGCTGCATGCACCGCGGCATGTCGGCGTTTCAAGAGGGAACGAATACCATCCATGCTATAATTCAGCGGGCTTTACAATTCGAAAGTGTGATTTCTTTGATTGATCATTGACCCTTATCATGACTTTTTACAAACAAAAGATTTTAGTTACTAGAAACGGTTTCACTTCCCTTTTAGAATGATGTGAAATACGGTCATGGTGAAACACACCAAACTCTTTATAATTTAAAAATAATTGCATTGCAGTTATGTTCACTTGATATAGGACGTCGTCTGCTTAGGCAGGATTGGTACCTGATGTGACGTCATGAAAACATGGGTATATTTCTGGCGAATCGCTCGGATATCCCAGATGCTGAGAAGCGTTTTTATTTGTGCCATTTTTCAATCATCAAACACGCAGTTAACGTAAAACTGATACGATTACCATCTGCAAGCTTTCTAGTTTCTAGAGATACATTATTGAGCATATTTGTGATTTGCTTTGAATATCTCCTTTAAGGACCTAGTTTGCTTCAGTGTTATTCTTACTTTCCATACTATTATGGATCCATTATTTAAGTAGGCCTATTAACCCTCTTACAATTTACAAATGACTGACACGGCCCCTTCACTTTCATAATGTAGCAATGAATTGCCAAATCAGACATATTAGTTTGAAGAATGACCCCCTACAGTGCATTCAAACCAAATTATGGCTTCTTCATATATCAAGGAGTAATATCACTTTGGATAACCCCTTGTTCCTACCACAAAAATGTACAGCTCTTAAAGGCAAATTCCACCCTGATTACAAGTTGGTTTTTAAAAGAAGCAGAAAAATTAAAGAAGCAGAAAAATTAAAGAAACAGATCAGTGAAGGTTTGAGCGAAATCCATTAAGAAATAAGAAAGTTATGAATTTTCGAAGTTGTAATCAATCAAACACAATTTGGCAACTCCGTGACGTATCTTGCGAGCTCCTCTCCCATTTTCCCTGTACCCTAAAAATCATTGATTTCAAAGGTCTTGCAGCTTTGAGATGTCAGCTAATAATGCATATAAAGTGTTCCTGTACAGCAGATTTGTAGCTGAAGTACAACAGTTAGTTTGCTATCATGTATCCTTTCACTTTTAGAGGGAAAGTCCACCCTGGTATTTAGTTGATTTGAATAAAAGCAGAACAATGAGAGAAACAGATTAATTAGTGAAAGTTTGAGCAAAATCCGATAAGATATAAGAAAGTTATGAGTTTTTGAAGTTGTAATCAATCAAACACAATTTGGCAACTCCGTGACGTATCTTGCGAGCTCCTCTCCCATTTTCCCTGTACCCCAAAAAATCATTGATTTCTATTTTCTCTAAAGAAAATATTCAGTCATACATGCACCCTAGATAATAATCATTTCTCATGTTTTTACACAAAACCTGTATGAAACAAATCTGTTCCTTCATCAAGAACTAAAAAAATGAAAATTTATGAGATTTTTTTATACTGAGCAAATGGGAGAGGAGCTCATAAGATATGTCACGGAGTTGCCAATTTGTGTATGATTGATTACAACTTCAAAAATTCATAACTTTCTTATTTTTTGTCGGATTTTGCTCAATAATTCATTAATCTGTTTCTCTTATTTTTCTTCTTTCATTCAAATCAACTTAATACCAGGGTGGACTTTCCCTCTAAAAGTGAAAGGATACATGATAGCAAACTAACTGTTGTACTTCAGCTACAAATCTGCTGTACAGGAACACTTTATATGCATTATTAGCTGACATCTCAAAGCTGCATGACCTTTGTAATGTGTACAAGGTCAGGTCTTGTGGAGAGCTAATCTTCCTCCTGTTCATGATGTTAAATGATTTTGAATGGTTTAAAGATAAAGTTGAGTTCTGGTCATACGATTACATTGTGAAAGAAACTGTTTCAAAACAATTGGGAAAGGTGGATCATGTCTACATCAGAATTAGTGTATACTGTGAGGTTTAGGAATCGTCAAAATTATAAGAAATTAACCCAGTCTCGGCGCTGTCCACAAAAATTGATATATGGGACTGCACACACATTGTGGCATGAATGTTCGGCCCCAACACTTCAGCTATTTCTCGTCATATTTCGAATATGAGGGCATTTGAAGAGTAATCCTTTGCAGGGGACATTTCTACTCTGATGTTCTTTCAAACTGATATAGAAAGAATGAAAAGTCTCACAAATTATTTTTCACCTTTCCCAGAACTCAACCATTCCTTTAAAGGTAGTTGTAAGTTCTGGTGATAACAGATGTAAAATTACAGGTGAATAGGAACAAATATTTGAAAAACATTTTTTCAATTTTTTTTTCTTCTGCCAAATGATGTAAAGTGATGCAAAGATTTAGGCCCTGCATGTAGGCCCATGCTTTTTAAAATCATTTTACTGGGTCTAATAAGCTAATAAACCCTCAGTATAAGGATTAGCATCATATATATATGTATGTATGTATGTATGTATCTGTATACGGGTAGGCGGGGTAGCAGTTCACTTTAACCCTTTCAAGACAACTGACCACGTTATGTGGTTTGGCTCAATAAATTTTGATTTTAGCTCTAAAAAATATACCAGATGCATGAGTAGAAAGAGCAAAAATTTCTGCACACATTTTGTCCATTTTGACCATATTGCATCTGACATCAAGAATTTTAAAAACAAGAATAAGCATTAAAATCCTTAAATTGGCAACACATTGAGTGGTTCAAATTCATTGTTTTTTATCAAAATTGGCATGTATATTTTTTTCAAAGACATTACACCTTATTAGAAACATGTAGAACTAAAAGAAAAATATTACTGTTGCCAATCTGAAGAACAAAATGCGATCAATTGAGCCCTTAAATAATTCCTGTTCTGAAAGGGTTAAAGACTGTGTTTTAAATGGCGCTGTCACAGGAAGTACCTTCTTTATATCTTACAGACTTTACTTTCTATCACCAAGCATTACAGACAAGTTTGTGCAGTATGGCACTATTGTCAGTCAGGCCTACATGTAATCCTAACAAGATGGTGCTAGGATTGTAGCGCTATAATAAACCAAGTTTCAGTTTGTAGACTTTTAATCTGCTAGTGGATAAGTGTGGATATCTGAGGGTATAAGTAAAAGGATGTCCTTCTAAAATCCAGTCAGTTAACCTTATAGTGTGAAATTTCACAAAATAGACACCAGTGTCTGATGTCCATTTTGAACCCCCCCCCCCCCCCAAGTTTATTGGATGGAGAATAAAAAACTTTTGCCTTCTGATTAAAAAAAAATCTGCAACTTGTGAAAATAAAAGGTGTACTGCAACTCTGCAAAATACTAATCGTGATGATTTCCTGTCTTTTAGGGATATCAGAATTAGGGATGTTTGAGAAGGAAGAGAATAGCATCCTGTTATGATTCTGTTAAACTCCACTCATACCGAGATCTTGATTAGCTGTTTAGCTGGAGAGGCAAAGGTCAAAGCTAGGTCAAAGCCAGGTCACATAGGTTTGAAATAGCAGCAAAATGCAATAGGTTGTAGGGACTGCTGTCAAGCTTGCTCAACTTCGAGAAGAAAACATCAATCTGCAGGTCAAAAAGGTAGCTTTAGGTTAACAATTACATTCAATCAGAGGCGTTGATTCGTTCGGTATAGATAAAGCATTGGAGGGGTAAGCATTGTTTTTGAACAATGCTTTGTCTATTTCCAACGAATCAACGCCTCTGCATTTAATACATGTACATGTATATAAATACCATCATTTGCAAAAGTTTAAGACCACTATTCCAAAATGCAACAACTCAAAGAAAATAAAAATTTTTAAAAACTTAGATTTTTCAAGACATACAATTATTTTCATGGCATAACCTATGTACCATACTTGAACTATAGGCTTATACCATTACTCTTGTGCTACTGATCACTGTAGTAAACATGTTATGTAATCATTCAATGAGACAAAAGAAAGTATTCCAAATTATTGAAATACCCACAAATCCCGAGGTGGTCTTAAACTTTTGCAAATGATGGTAGAATACAATGGCTATAGTTTGCCATGTTTCCAATTAGAATAAAATGCCATTGATGTATTTTCAAGAAAAAGTCAGCCACCTAGATATACACAAATGTATGGAAAGGGAGGAAAAGAAATTTTGTTTTGAAATGATATTCCATCAAACCAACAAAAATTACAACCTATAGGGAAATGTCCAGACACATCAAATTCTTGACAGTCTGGCAGGATTGTAGACTTCCTGTGGGATTTGGATGGAGGTCAGAGGTCAAATGTCATAGTGAAGGTTTCTGGTTCACTTTGGCAGGGAGGATTTGATTTAGCTTGGTTTATTCATTGTACTTGATATAGGCTATACATTTATTTAGAAATTATGGCTAAGGGCTAAATGGTTCTAACAGTAATATGTACAAAGAGAGGGGGGGGGGGGGCATCTTGACTCCACTTACTTTTCAGGGCTAGCCCTACATGTAGCTTCCCCCTCCCCCATAAAAAAAGCAGAATTCACCAGGCAAATTTGGTTAAGAAAATAGTCTTTTTAATCTGAAGTTAGAGGATAACAAGAAAGAGTTCAAACTCCAAAACAGAAAACAAATGTGACAGCTTCCCCCCCCCCCCCCAAAAAAAAAAATGCAATGTTAAATATTTATGGAGATGATACTAAATTAATCAAACTACATGTAGACCTATTATTTTGACAGAGCTGTAGTGATGCTGTGATAGTTAAAGGGCAATCCAACCTTGGTAATAAGATGATTTGTGTGAAGGCAGAAAAATAAGAAAAACAGGATGGTAAAAGTTTGAAAGAAATCAGACAAGGACTAAGAAGGTTATGGATGTTTGAAAAATGAGATCACTACATCTATGCGAATCTCAAATTGGCAATTTGGTGAGTCAATTGTGACATTTTTGTGGACAACTTCCCCATTTGCTCTAACACACAAAATGACTAAAATGTCACTTTTTTTCAAAATGCATTACTCAGTAGGATCTTTTCGTTCATGAGGACCTATAACAATATGCTATTTCCAATATATTTTGAGTACTGCCCCGAGGGTAAAAGCGCCTCGAAGAAAACTGCAAATTAAAGGGTGACTAAAATAGAAAATTAATTGCTCATTTTTCGTAGAAAGGAGTCATCAGGAGCCAAAAAATATCTATCACACACTTTTTTATGCATTCAGTCGTATTTCATAATCATTTGAAAAGTACATTTTTGCTGATTTACACAGTCATAAGCCCCGCCCCTAAAAAAACCCCATCGAAGCGACATCATGATCACGTGATCTGTGACGTACGAGAAGTAAGGGAAAATATTCCACCAACCTATATACCGTGCGCGCCCGCAGGCCCCGGCAGGCCCAGCCCGGTGCCGAGCATGACATTCACCGCATCAACCATTTGCATTGAATATTTTCGTGTGTTTAATTCCTCACAATAACTTTGATTTTGGGACACAATTTCATCAATAATGCCAAATCGGTGTATTTGCGGGCTGTAGCAAGACCCCTAAAGATGATGTAAGCCTACATCATTTTCCTAAAGATGAAAATCTATGGAAATTGTGGGTCGCAAAGGTATGCTCACGCGGGCAGAGTGGCAAGGGCCAAGTGAGTGGAGTACAATTTGCAGTGATCACTTTTCTTCTCCAGCAGCTGCAGCAGCTTCACCCACGGCCCCTTCCCCTGTGACCCCTTCACCATGCCCTGGCGCATCTTCTGCGAGGGGTTCAAACATATATGGTCGAATTCCCCTTGCCACTGCACTTGAGCTTCTTCTCTTTCGGAATCTGATAAATCATCTGATAAATCAGACTTCGTATCTGGCTCAAAAAAGTCCTCCAAATCGGACTCGCGATCACTATCCATCTCTCTAAGTTACTCGAAGAATTCAGCCAAAAATCTAAGTCAGTACTACCGTAGTATGTAAAGCGAAGTAAAAAAAAGGAGTGAGTAAAAAAAAAAACCAAACAAAAGCGTTCGCCAGTCGCTTAGTACGAGGGGGGAACATAGTTGCCGTACTAAAGATGTGTAGTACATTGCACAGATGCATAAAACGGCTGTGTACGCGTTTAAGACCAATGCAAAACTATCGTTCGGCAAGCTCAGATGGATGAGAACATTGTTCAAAGAAAAGTTAAAAAAACAAAACAAGAGCTGTTTATTTGGGCAAAAGTGTTCACTGATCTTGTAGAAAATATATTGATAATGATTATTCACTCCTAAGACTATGTTGATTAATTTCCCTTTTTCATAAATTGTCCGTTGAACAGAGGGGTCAAATACCGCATTGTGTGTACAATGTTACATTGCTGCAGCCTGCAAATCTTGTGCCTCTTACTCTTCATACGTCACTTGGGGGTGTGACGTCAATTAGCCAATCAGCTCACGAGTTTTAAGGAACGGTCCCAAAACCTCTACTTTTCCCCCTTTTTCGCCAAAACGAGACATAATTTTGACAATCAATTGCCAGATTCGTGATTAGAATGCAAAAATACATGGAAACAGCACCTTTTTTCTCTCTAATTTAGTCACCCTTTAATGATATTTTTGTGTATGACAAATTGGAGAGTTGTCCACAGCTACATCACAGTGACATTACCTATTCGGCCAATTTGGAATTCCCATATGCATAATGATTACAACTTTCAAAAATTCATAACTTTCTTATTGCTAGTCCGATTTCGTTCAAACTTTCACCAATCTGCTTCTCTGATTTTTCCTCTTTCTTTCAAAGTAACTTGCTATTAAGGTTGGATTTCCCTTTAAATCAAATGCTTGGGATATGCTGTTCATGCTGTAATAGAAAAGGGTTTCTTCCTACATCTCCAACACCTAGCAGTGAAAATCCCTTATTTTGTTATTTTCCAATACCATTGCTGAGTGAATATTCAGTTTTAGTTGCAGTGTCATCATGTTATATATTTGAAGTTCCCTAGTCCACACCTAGTAGGCTTATCATTGCTCTCTGTATTAACACTTGAAAGGAAAATCCCTTAGTCTAAAAGGCTGCGGTAAGACGGTATTGAGAGCAGACTTTGTCTGATCCAGGTTTCCTAGAAGGATGCCGCTAATGTAGGTCAGTAGTGAAAGGTCATTGCTTCGGTAAGGGTTTAGAAATTGATCTTCTTCCTGTGTCAAGGAAAACTGAAGTTTGACTTCTAGACACTTCTTTCACATTAACTACCAATTGGCGTGTTTCTACAGGATTTCACTTTCCGTTACTTTCCAGATTCATTGGATTATTTCCAGGTACCTGCTTCTGTAGAAACAGACCATAATCAGATCATACCTAACGCTAACATAAAAGCGTAACTGTATTAATAACAACAGTTACATGACTATTTATGATTTTTTATCATATAGAATTACTATCAAAAACAAAAAACATTAGTTCCACAAACCAAGAGCTGTATATGAAAAAAAATAATCAAACTTGGATGGTTATAATAAGGTTTACAAGATGTTCCTGTGTCTTGTCTACAGCCCCACCCTAACCTTTAAATTAAGAACTATAGGGAAAAAATACTGTAACCCGGATATTAGCTTCTGGAATATGAACAGTGAAGAGACAGTTGCATGAGTATTCAGGTAAGCATCAAACTTTCTTTACACGTATCTTCTCATGCTGATAGTCAATTTAATTTTGATTTGACCGGACTGCATCATGCAGTGATGTGACTTAGTTTATAGGCCAAACCCTTGTTAGTCACCTGTTGGAAGTCTTGATAAACATCGGGCGCAACGATAGCTGTACCTTCCAGAACTTTGTGTGCATTGTCTTTGAAAATTCTGGATGATTTAACATGGATTACTTGGGAGTACCCTTGGAATAGTGGTTTATTCACTTGACTCTCGATCAAGAGGTTGCCCTGTTGAACTGTTTGCCTGGTGAGTATGTCCTTTGGTAATGGCTAGACTAACCAACTAGAAGTAAGAGTAATGGCTAGACTAACCAACTAGAAGTAAATCATGTTTTTATCATTTGAAATGTTGACCATTACACTAGACGTTTGTTTGGATGAACGATGATGAGACCTGTTAAGAGTTGAAGAATTTGGGATTGGTTGAAACCCAAAGCATTCCACTAGCCTGAGTTTGGTCAACTTCGTGCTGTCCGAGACGGACGGCAGGCTGGTGTATAAGTAAACGAGCATTTTTTAAAGGGCATATGATTCCATTTCCCCATGAGTTTCTAGTTGACTATCCCTTTGAGTCTTGCCCCAGGTGTTTGAATGTGTACATGGTAGGATCTATCCCTCCAAGACCCCGTTCTCATTATGAGATTGGACCTGGATCGCCCTATCGTGGAGCAACCCATGGCATGTGCCAGAAAGGTCCACTCGCACCGGCCGCGTACATGTACATGTACATACCTGCAGTGTTTAAGGCATTCTATCGTACCACTCATAGCATGTAGAGCTAGGGCCATCAAGTACACGCTAGATTACGCTGTCTCTCGTGGAACACCCCAAAGACGCGGTCTAGCAGTCTGCCGCTTTGTATCCTTGTGGTCCTCCTTGCATTGCAATGAAACAACGTCTCCACGTTCTCACCTTAGAGATGGCACGATCTAGCCATGTACCCCCAAAATCATTAATTTCCATTTTCTCTAAAGAAAATATTCAAACATACATGCACCTAATAGGTACAATCATTCTCATATGTTTTTTTACAAAACCTGTATAAAACAAATCTATTCCTTCATCAGAAACTAAGAAAATGAACATTTATGAAATTTTCTGTAGTGAGCGAATGGCAGAGGAGCTCACAAGATACGTCACAGAGTTGCCAAATTGTGTTTGATTGATTACAACTTCAAAAACTCATAACTTTCTTATATCTTATCGGATTTTGCTCAAACTTTCACTAATTAATCTGTTTCTCTCATTGTTCTGCTTTTATACAAATCAACTAAATACCAGGGTGGACTTTCCCCTTGAAAGCTGAATCAGTTCCACTACCATCTTCAATGTCCTGCCTCCACTATACTCATCCCTCAGAGCCAAACCATCCACTAGAGAAATTGGGCTCTTGGACATTTTTCATTAGTCATTTGGAACAGACTGCCCAGTAACATTGCATGTAGAAACAGAATATTTCAAAACAGAATATTTCGAACCAGAATCAAGCATCTTCTTTTCACCCAGAGCTACTAGAAATTCTGTTGTACATGTTGATATTTTTTTGGTTTAAATAACACTTGAGTATTATTGACATTACAATTTTGCGCCTTGAGTGGTACTATGTAAGCACTTGACAGAAATAATTCAGCCCTCAAGTTTAAATAATAATAATAATCTTTAGTCATCCTTGTTAAGTGTGTGCTCTACAGTTCTGACAAGGATGTTCCAGGTCAATTTTGTAAAGGGCTGTTAAGGTAGTCATTCAGTTTTTACACGACTGGCACGTCCTCATTTACTCAGAGTTAAAACATAGGGCCTCCACCACATACCGTACATGTTTCAGGCTATTTATTGATATTGAAAATGAGTGATAGACAGGCTTGCATTAATCCCATGTTAAAGCCTCACATCCTGTAAAAAGAAGCACAAGCTGATTGGTCAACATAGATTATCCATCAATCTTTTCAGGTGATATGACAAAGACCTGCTCATTGACTGTCTATCCACATCCATGGTTAGATTATAAATATCAAGGTTGAGAGAACCATATTTAGCATCATAATATTTGCCTTGTCCATGGAGTTAGTATTTCTAAAGTAGAGTCAGACATTCAGGGTTCTCAGCAAGAAAAAACACTCTGCACTGAGTGGCTGGTAGTCAACTGCCTAGACTGTTTTCAAATTCACTATAACATCTCCCCAAGACATTACATGTGTATGTTCAGAAGAATGAGCCAGTTCGTAATTATCATTTGTACCGAGTACAATTGGCTTTATACACTTTCATAGTGTGCGCACGTACGATTTTACCTGTTAAACAAGTAGTGCGTCCACCAAAACAGATGCGTGCGTGTGTGTGTGTGTGTGTGTGCACAAATTGGGGTCATTTCAAGGTCATTTATACCATGTACTAATTACGAATTGGCTTATTATATATGCATTGTTTTGAATTTGTGGGGGTATCATGGCTCATAGAGACATCATGCGCAATTAAAAAAGGCTAAATATAAAGCAAACAGGGGAGGTTTAAATGGGTGTCAGGCTGAACTACACAAGAATAAATTTCTCTTGTAACAGTGTAAATATTACCGGTAATCTTTTTGGCTGACAGTATCTAGTATACTTTTTCAAGCATAGATTTATGCCCAGTCTCGCCACTTTTAATTTTTTACTCATACTTCAGTCGTACCTTTGAAAGTAGGCTTTTGCATTGATATGTAAGTACACGAACATGTGAAATGTTGAATAGTGTAGAGATAAACCCAGATGTTCCTTTCATGTTTTTGTAAGGAAGTGATTCATTATCACATGTCTTATAGCCTGTTCAGACAACAGGAAAGTTGTATGAAAGTCATGAAGAAATGTCGTATGAACACCTCAAAGATTTTATTTCAGTGGGGAAAACAAGAATTCAAATTTATCACAAGAGTGCTCCCCAGATGCCATCAATGGTGGGGAGAAAGGGGGGAGCAACATTAGTCAGGTTCACACAAAGGGAGCTAAACTTTAAATTTCACTTGTAGTTTCAAAACTTTAAGTTATCTTGTAGTTATCTTGTAGTTTCAGACCTTATGAACGGACTTGTAGTTTCAAAATGTTAAGTTTACTTGTAGTTCCAGAACCACAAGCGAGCTCGTGGTTAACGCCGAAACCATGAGCAGCAGGGGTCCTCCTCGTAGCTACGGCCCCGTGTGGACAGAATAAACTTTAAGTTTAGCAGTCTCGTGTTAACGATGACCTCTCTGCTCATGTTAAATGACTAACGCTCGACTTGTAGTCTCAGAACGAGCGTCATTGTTTTGGGCCCGTGTGAACCCTCGTCGTTGTTAGTGAGCCCTTGTTTCTTTAACTTAAAGTTTCGCTAACTTGAGTTTCGAAACTACAAGTCCTGTATGCACGTAGCTATAGTCTTCAAGGTAATGGCCTTTCCGTACTACAGTGGGGAGGGGTAGGGTACATTTGGGTATTCAAGTTTTCAATTTTTTGATATTACCTCCCTTTTTCCCTTTTCCCCTTTTCCCCCATTTCCTCAAAGGGGGGGGGGGAGGCATTTTTGCCCCTGATATTACATCAAATATAGAAGTAACTATTTAACAATTTTCACAGGCAATCCGCTAATAAAATCTACCAATCTGTCCTTGGAGCACTTATACAGTTCACAGTGCAGTAGGTCTATCATTTATTAGGGAATTGTAGGCGCTATTGCTTTATTCAGCCTTCAACTGTGTGTTACAGTGTCCTATATCCTATGATGATAACGTCCAGTTGAATATTTGCAGTAGACACTGCAGGCCCACATGTGCGTGGATGTTGCCTTCAGTCAGTGCTTGTATGCCCTTGATCATGAAATCAACAGATCAATGTAGGGCTTCTTTTTTGAGGGAGGTGCACTGCTCTTTTTCATCCCTCAACTGTGTTTTGCCCTTGAACATGATAGGTACAGAAGGCATTACATGTATAGAGATGTAGCCTGGAGGGAGTGTCTCTTGCTTGAACTTTCTTTGACGAAGCCAAGATAACGTGTCTTCCTGCTCAGTTCCTCCATGGAGTATGGTACT
Source organism: Heliocidaris tuberculata (assembly GCA_025618425.1). NCBI lineage: Eukaryota > Metazoa > Echinodermata > Echinoidea > Camarodonta > Echinometridae > Heliocidaris > Heliocidaris tuberculata. The sequence goes on from CM046851.1 coordinate 4,570,207, forward strand.
TCCTAGTATTACTGATAGTATGAGTATTGTCATCAGTGCAAGTTGTTGCATAGATTATTGAAGCACAAGACAAGACAAGACAAGTAGAGTGAGTCTTGATTTAGACTGTCTGTTCTTGCCCCCAGCAACCAAAAGGAATGTGGGGGGGGGGGGGCAAATGCAGTTTGACCCCTGAAACTGCTTTTATAGTAGCCTTGCTCCTTGGCTTTCAGAGTCCCTCCTCTCCCTCAGTGAAATTTTGTGAGGTTGAATATAAGAGAAGACTACCGGTACATGTAGCTACACTTTCTTTGCTTCATATTTTCTCTAATGCCATTTACCTTATGATTTGATTAAGTTTTCCTATCCATCGCACAATTTTTCCAGCATTCAAAGTGTCAACCTTTTGTAGGTACGTCCATAGTTTTGTAATAATTTGAAAAAAAGTGAAAGTTAATATTTATGTGACTTTTACCACCCACTCCAAAATTGTATTGCCTCCTGGGAGTCAAAGGTAATCGTACATCTGTAAAGCTATAATTATGATAGCACTTTGCATACAGTGAATACCCGTTTGGCACTCCATAGACTAATGGGTACTAATTATCAACTGACCCAGACTGACTACTTGATCATTGTTTGAGTAATAGTTGATTCATTATTATGGATTGGATACATGTATCAGTGATTGTTTGATTGACTGATTGTTTGAACAAAGAGGCTGAAATAATAGTTCCTTGCAAAAACCTTGGATAGTACATACATATTTGCGCGCTGTACACTCAGTTCTATGTAATTCACATCGATTCAAAAAATCTCTGCCTCTCTAAAACAATGGTAAGTGAATGCAAGCAAATGAACATTGATTAATAGGAATCAATCAGTCATAATAGCTGACATATCCATTACCGCAGGTTCTGATGAATAGATTGGCCTACAAATATCCCTTAGGATGGGAACCCCTTCGGATATATAAGCTTTAACATTTTTCCTGGGAATCCTATTAATTTTTTTTTTTCATTAGTAAGCATTGGTATATATTCTAAATGTTTCTGATGAGAACTTTGCTAATATGAGAATTGTACTCAATCACACACCTTTTCCCTAATGGAACAAGTTAAAAGTACATCTCTTTGAGACTTTATATGATCATCCTGGGTGTGAGCTCCTTACATTGTCAGGTGAGGTCGTCATTTGTGTTAAGGTTTCTTTAAAGGGAAATCCAACCTTAGTAGCAAGTTGCTCTGAAAGAAAGAAGAAAAATCAGAGAAGCAGACTGGTGAAAGTTTGAACGAAATCGGACAAGCAATAAGAAAGTTATGAATTTTTGAAAGTTGTAATCACTATGCATATGGGAATTTCAAATTGGCCGAATAGGTAATGTCACTGTGATGTAGCTGTGCACAACTCCCCCATTTGCTCTAACACACAAAATGAGTAAAATGTCACTTTCTTTCAAAATGCATTACTCAGTAGGATCTTTTCGTTCATGAGGACCTATAACAATATGCTATCTCCAATATATTTTGAGTACTGCCCCGAGGGTAAAAGCACCTCGAAGAAAACTGCAAATTAAAGGGTGACTAAAATAGAAAATTAATTGCTCATTTTTCGTAGAAAGGAATCATCAGGAGCCAAAAAATATCTATCACACACTTTTTTATGCATTCAGAAAACCGCAAATTAATGATATTTTTGTGTACGACAAATGGAAGAGTTGTCCACAAAAATGTCAAATTGACTCACCAAATTGCCAATTTGAGATTCGCATAGATTTAGTGATCTCATTTTTCAAACATCCATAACTTTCTTAGTCCTTGTCCGATTTCTTTCAAACTTTCACCATCCTGTTTTTATTATTTTTCTGCTTTCACACAAATCATCTTATTACCAAGGTTGGATTGCCTTTTAAGAGATACATGTACATGTACTTCCCTTTGTGTGAATGGGCCCATATTTGCTTATAGGATGGTGCTTCTCAACAAGAACTAATTATCTCATCTGTTTGCATTTTTCATTTGCAGTTGGTCTACATGTTTTCTCTCTTATAGCTAGTGACAATTGAAAAAAAAAATTAAGTAAAAAAAATTTCTCTTGGTTTTGTGCTCACTTGTACATATTAATCAAACCTGGGAAATGTAACTGAGTTAGTTACATATCCCTGATCAACATTCCTATATTGCCATTGATTAAAAAAAGAAAGAAAGAAAAAAAAAAGATTTTGAGGTTGTTGGAATGAAGCAGTCAAGTACATGCAGTACACCAGTCATCAGGTGAAAAGAAATTCACACAATATTGCCCTTGTACACGGTGTAATATTTGCAGGTATCAGTTTTTTTTTAAACGTACCTGAAAGCCTATATACCGTAAAACCAGCAACTTTCGCGTGCATTTAATGTTTGCGAATTTTGCGAGTGGTTTAGATTCATGAATTTCATGCCGCGAAATCATTGAATAATTTATTAAAATAACACTAATTTTTTGTATCCAGACAGCTACCCCCCTGGACAATTACCCCCCAGAACAACTACCCCCACGACATCTACCTCCTGGAACATTAGCCCCCCCCCCCTCCCCCGAACAACTACCCCGGATTCTGGGGTAGTTGTGGGGGGGGGGGGGTAATTGTCGAGGGGTTAGTTGTCCGGGGGGGGGGTAGTTTTCCAGGGGGGAGTTGTCCTAGAATCCTAAATTTTTGCAAATTGCTGAAGTTTCTTGCTGTGAAAATGGCCGGCATGTTCAATTTGTGAAAGTTTCATGTCGCGAAATGTTTCTGAGTTTACAGTACACGAATTATGAGAGTCAGGATCTGCTCTATGGTTTGCAAAAACATTGCACCAGTAACCTGATTGCAAATGCACTGGAAGTGCTGTTTGTTTTGATTAGCTGATATTGTAATCGTTGTTTGTTATCAGACTTGATTGTTTGTTTTACCTTGAAGATAGCCACATCTGGGCCTATTTCCTCATCATGATGGAGGATAAATATCATATAAACAAATAAAATTCACTACTTAAACTCATTAAGGGAGAGTGCAAATGTTTAAGGAGTATACCTACACACTAGTGCAAATTCATGCAAGTTAAAAAGATTTAGCTTTACATGCTTCTGATGTGCAGTGAATTTTTACTGATATTTTTTCTCTCCTCTTTGCTTTTTGACACTTTTTTTTGTTGGTGCTGTTTAAAAGAGAAATGATCAAACTAATGAAAGTGGAAGGATTGTGTAAATTGATAGGAAATGATTCCCCCCCCCCCTTTCTGTATTTACATTTAATCAATGGAATGGTTTCTGATACATAATAAAGGAAACATCTGCCTTTGTTTTATCTTCATAGGAAACATGGGTGAAAACAATGATCTGAGGAGCGGAAGTTTCTGAACTGACATGCTTCATTGACAATGGGAGCAAGTCCACTGGATAGGAAGGAAAATATGAAGTCACCTGTATGATCATGATTTAGGTAGGTTCAGGAGTAATATTTCTAGATAACAGAAGAGAAAAATTTTGTTTTGAGAATGTTGATGATATAGGCCTGTCAGGGGAGTTCACTTTGTGAGGAAAAAAATGAGAAATGTGTAACCTTATTGATGTTTCCCATTCTCCACTTGTATATCTTATACATGTAGGTAAGACATCTAGTTAGGTCCTTCACCCTACTATACCCAAATCTAGACATATAGTGAATTTTCTTTTTTAAAGTAATTTTTAAACAAATTTTTAAAAGGAAAAATAAAATAATTGAAGTTTTTCTACTTAAGTAATCAGTTAGAAGATCAATTAAAGAGTGGTTTTAAAAAATATATCTTCATATTGTCTGTTGACAGCCAGAAGAGCATTAGGGGAAGTCCACCCTGATTACAAGTTGGTTTTAAAAGAAGCAGAAATGATGATGTGGACATCATGAATGAACTTTGCTTGAACTGACAACATTACTCTGCAATTCAACACAATCTCCTGAATTTATTTCAAATGGTTGTTTCAGGCTCTTCCTCGTAAATAGAAATGTAAATCACATCTGGATTTCAGAAAAACGTAACATCTAAGTAGAACAAGTGGTGGTTATCACTCCATGACATATCTTGCGAGCTCCTCTCCCATTTGCCCTGTACCCCAAAAATCATTAATTTCCATTTCTTCTATTAAAAGAAAATATTCAACCATACATGCAACATGGATGGGGGGGGGGGTACTGATTTTTCTGAAGGTTCATATTTCCGAAGGTTTGTAATTCCGAAACGCAAATTTCCCATAGCAGGGGGTCCATAATTCTGAAAATGAAATAGGGTTCATAATTACCAACATTTGATGCATTACTCTGAAGGTTCATAATTCTGAAGGTTAGTCATTCTAAAACTGTCGGAGTAATGAACCTTCGGAAACACAAAGCTTCGGAATTATAAACCCTCGGATAAACGACATGTAACCCCTTACATATCATTGCTCATATGTTTTGACACGAAACCTGTATGAAACAAATGTATTCCTTCATCAAAAACTGAGAAAATGGAAATTTATGGGATTTTCTGTATTGAGCAAATGGGAGAGGAGCTTACAAGATGCGTCACTGAGTTGCCAATTTGTGTTTGATTGATTACAACTTCAAAAATTCATAACTTTCTTATTTCTTATTGGATTTTGCTCAAGCTTTCACTAATCTGTTTCTCTCATTTTTCTTCATTTATAAAAATCAACTTAATACCTTTAACTTTTAATCCCTTTAACTCTGTGTTAAAGGACATGTATCAGAGTTAAGGACCTTCTGGGTCTCAACAGACGATATCTGAAAAATGATAATCACCACTTGTTCTACTTAGATGTTACGTTTTCTGAAATCCAAATTTGATTTACATTTCTATTTACGAGGTAGAGACTGAAACAACCATTTGAAATCAATTCAGGAGATTGCGTTGAATTGCAGAGTAATGTTGTCAGTTCAAGTGAGGTTCATTCATGATGTCCACATCATACATGTGCAAGCTTTGTTTTTTTTTTTTTTCAAGTTTGGAGATCACAGTTAGTGTAGAGAGTGCAGTGTACTTTCATCAGAAAGAGAAAGCGGAATTGTGATGGGAAGATTTTCAAGGATGATGCAACAGCCAAATGTTGTCCTGTGTAACAAACATATAATGGACAATATTTAAAGATAAAGTTGAGTTCTGGTCATGAGATTGAATTGTGAAAGAAACTGTCTCAAAGCAATTGGGAAAGGTTGATGATATAGCACATAAGAATTGGTGTATGCTGTAAGGTTTTGGAATCACCAAAATGATAAGAAATTGACTCTACCCTGCTGAGAGTCACATGCACTGCACACATAAATGTGTATATGGGACTACACACAAATATTTGGCCCGAACATTTCAGTTGTTTCTCGTCTGTCTTCTTTTTTTTTCTTAAACTCTGCTACAAATTCTAACTTATGCCTTTTTGAAGAAATTTTTTTTTGTCGCAGATTACTATAGCATTATTTTTCATTTACTTTGAATAAAGATAAAGTAGAGTTCTGGTCATGCAATTATATTGTGAAAGAAACTGTCTTAAAGGAATTGGGAAAGGTTGACCATGTCGACATAAGAATTGTTTTTTACTACATGTATGTTGTTTAGGAATCATCAAAATAGATAAGAACTTGACCCAAGCTCGCTGAAAAGCACATGTACTACACACAGCAATGGTTATATGGGACACAAGTGGCATGAATGTCTAGCCCGAACATTTCAGCTATTTCTAGTCATATTTCGAATATAAGAGCATTTGAAGAGCAATCCTTTTCAAGGGATGTTATGATGTTCTTCCAAACTGGCATAAAAGGAATGAGAAAGCCCACAAATTATGTTTCCCCTTTCCCAGGACTCAAGATTCCATTTAAAGTAGCATTAAACTGGTAAGAACTTGAACAGTGACATCTTACAGTGATTACTAAATTAAGATTATAATTTGAAAATTAATCGCATTTTATTTTGAATTTTGACAAACAGGTTGTTTGGATAATAGGCGAATTTTATATTTCAAACAATTATTTTTGACTTGGCATTGTGTGCGGGTAGATTTTAAGCTTTTCCAAACTAGAATGGGGCATGATGGGAAAATGAAAGGCACAGACACTTATCAAATCCTGTTGAAAGATGGTGCTATTTAGGGCTCCAGTTTACTGTCACTTTAAAGCTGCTTTAGGCAGTTAATAGTAGCATGCTTCTACACCAGATGTAAAGAAAGCTATATTTAATATGAGATGTAGAGCAAAAGATGTTCATAAAATTATGCCCAATGCTTTTGTAAGGTGGATAAAAACCATTCTTCTACATGTCCATGAAATTTCAATGATACATACCCGAGCAGATGAGCAAAAGAAGAAGTTTGGGTGACTTTTTTTTTTTTTCAGACAGCCCTTCCAGTTTTTAAAAATATCTAAAATCTAAGACTACTACGATGCGTGATGCCAAGTTCATTATTTAAAACACATGACTGTATAGTAGGGCTTTGTACATGAACACATCTGTATGTTTTATTATAATTTCCTGACTATTTGATGTTTCCCAAGATGTATGTGTGACTTCCTGTATACAATACATGTTATGTACAAAGCCAGGGGTAGAGAGACTTGACTAACAAAAGTTCCATCTCACAACTGCATTCAGTGGCAGAGAATACAGAAAGCTTTTTTTATTATTATTTTTTGTTTTTTGTTTTACTAGACACAGATTTCCCTCAAACTTCCGTCAAACTTGTTATCTTTTCAATCTTTGGTCTGATGCATCATCTGAAAAATAAACAAACTTGACAAGAAACAAAAACAATTATTTTCATACTGCCCAAAAAATAGAAAGATATTTCAGCCAAACTAAAGGAAGGATCTCAAATTCTGCAGACATCAAGTGGCATTCATTTCCCTATGTTCCCGTAAAGGGACAACAAAAGTGAAGGCAGATGTGATTATCTTTGTGATAACTTTTGTGAGTTAAGAGCTTCTGCCAAAAATCAAAGCCTGTTTTATATTTTTAAAATTGTCTCAATATTTTGTCAGGGATTTCACTTGTTGGAATCTCGATTGTGAGACAACATTGATATCATTTCTACTGCACTGTTCACAACTCCACTTGATACAGATGTAGGCTGATGGTTTATATCTACATGTAGTTGCAAGTATTTCCACATGTGATCCTGCGGAGTAAATAGTTCATGTGTAGTTACAGGAACATCAATATTTGGTATAGGTATTATAATAATAATGATAATAATATTAGGTATTTTTATCACGCTCATATCCACTGCATAATAAGGTGCTCAACAGCTCAAGGCACTCCAATATTATCCCGGCTCTAGCTAATTTAGGCTACCGAATTCAGTGCTCACAGCATTCAAGTTATTCCTTCCTACCAGTACCCATTTAACACCTGGGTGGAGAGTGGCAAATGTAGATTAATGTCTTGCCAGAGAACACTATAGTAGAATTTTGAATGTAGAAACATTGTTACAAGATTTTAGACTCGGTGAATGTTTCTTGCTTCTTGTATCTTGCAATGAGCATTGCATGCACTTGATATCTACACTCTGCAATAGACCTGTGACCTGTGTAGTACCAAGTTATAACTCCTTGGTAGTACAAGCTCTTTGGGAATTCTAATGTCTTTCCCAGAATTATATCTTTTCTATGCTATGTCACCTTGACTTGTCATTACTTCATTGAAAACTAGATGACTTTTATTGGAGCAGCAAGAAGGTAGAATTGCCTTACCCCTCTTTCAGACTAGAGAGTTTTCATATGGATATAGGATGTTTTTATGTGTCTGAATGCTCTTATATTGATATGTCGTATCTCATACGTCGTATATCGAAACGATGCTAAAAGTTTTGATGATCCTATATTCATATGACATATATTTGTGTCTGAATGCTCTCATATCCATATGTCATATATGTTGGCGGGGCTTATATAAACACAATGCGCAAAGCCTGCGCAAAGTTCGTACTGTGCAAGGGAGAGACTCGTACATGTTCATGAGCTTCCCATGAAACCTGACAGTGCATGAGGTCTGAATGCTGCCATACAATTATCGTATAATGGTGAGTTGTGTCTGAATGCTTTCATATCAATACGTCTTATGAATATAGGATAACATGGTGTGTCTGAAAGGGGGGGTTAAATCAACTGCACATGGGATACTATTTCATAACTTAGTCTGTAGCTGACTTAAAGGGGAAGTTCACCCCGAAGATTACTTGAGTTTAAAAAATGCAGAAAAAATAAAGAAAAATATTGGCGAAAGTTTGGACAAAATCCGTTAAAGAATAACGGAGTTATGGACTTTTGAAGTTTTAATTTTGTGACGTCACATGCGAGCAGCTCCTCCATTATGTAATGTGATAAATATTCCATAAAATACAGTTTTCTCAGAAAATTTAGAATATTTTCGTCTGTGCATTTGATATATTGTCAGAAATGTTATTCAATACTAGATTCTGAAAAGAAACAATATTAATTTATCGTGGAACGTAAAAAAAAATGCGAATATATGGAATATTTATTACATGACCAATGGGCAGCTGCTCGCATGTGACGTCACGAATCCAAAACTTTAAATGCTCATAGCTCTTTTATTATTTGACCGATTTTCATCAAACCTTCGCCAATATTTTTCTTTATTTTTTCTGCATTTTTTAAACTCAAGTAATCTTCAGGGTGAACTTCCCCTTTAAGTTTGGTCTATGTAGCTTACATGAGTTAAAGAAATTTCCAATAAATCAATTCCTGCTGGGTATGTTGGTACATGACATGTGTCTGATATCAATCGGGTTACATCTTGATCATTCCTATCAAAAATTTTACAACTGGAGCTTCCTTGAACCTTCTTCTGGTGGACTATACTTGAAGACTCCCAACTTGTACATGTATTTGTCTGTTCCTACTATTTCATTTGGAAAGTTGATTGGAATTGTTTGATACATGTATGTATTGAGTCTAGATGTGTTATGTTGTTGAAGGATCACAGAAAAAAAAGGAATTTTTTTATATTTGTTTTGTTTAAGGTAATGCATATTGTTGAAGGATCACAGAAAAAAAGGGAATTTTTGATATTTGTTTTGCTTAGATATATAGATAGATATATATACCACGTATTTTCGCCCTAAGTAGGTATCTAATATATATATCAGTAATAGTTTAGTTTTTTTTAAACCTAAGGACCTTGACCAGCACTGTATAGGCCTATTTCCTTCATAAAAACTGGACAGCGTTCTTGGCTGAGCATCTGCATGATCTGTTTCTAATAGCCCATAAGTAGCCTGGCCTTCAAGTTTCAGCACCAGGTATTTAAAGCTGTGAGGGGGTAAAGGAGGGGGCTGTTTGCCATCTGTTTGAAAAGCCAGGAAAAATGCCTTGGTTGCAAAACCATTGGGATAACTCTGAAGATGAACTCACCTGTAATTACATCGTTTTAGCTAATTGCAAACAGTCACCAGTCTAGGCTACTCTTTTATGCAAGAATGAATTATCATTTTGTAAAAAAATAAAATTTAAAAAAAAGAAGAAGAAAAGGAAAATACCCCTATTTTCAGAAGCCTTAATATAGCCAACAAAATCTATGGTGGCCCATATGGGATTTTGGAAAGGGAGAGGGGGAGGGGAAAGCCTTTTACCACTAGAAAAGGTTGGTTTTTTTTATGGGGTTTTTTGGTCTCAATACCCCCCCCCCCCCTCCTACAGTTGCCCAATCAACCTATAATAGGAGATGCTGGAGCAGCTGGACCATCTCTGATAGCTAGGTTATCCAGGGGCATTGTAGCCTATGCTCTCTCTGACGTAATATGTATAACAAATGAGAACAAACAGAAGCATATAAAAAAGAAACTGTTAATGCAAACAAAGCTTTCTTTGAAATCACTTTTATGATTCAGAGGGTACCCTTGTTATTGTATTCAGGTTGTGGATTTTCCGGTCTTTGTGCAGAGGTAGCCTCTTTACAAGGGCGTAGGCTGGTTTGGGCATGGGGAGGTGCACATCTTGGGGAGGTGGAACTAAAGTTTAAAAAAATTAGAATAGATATCACATCACAAGCAAGCTTTTCCTGGACGATACAGTGTAGGTTATGTAGGTGTTTAAGTATTGTTCAGAAAATTATAAAGCTTGTGATTTGGTACCTAGCCTATAAGCTGCTTTGTTAATCAAATGATTGCTTACCTGATGTCAGTAATCATTCAATCAGCAAAATATCATTCAACAAGTCAAAACTATTTCCAGTAAAAACATTTACTTTTTTAGATGGCTGGTTTTATTTTAATTTAAATGTCGATTTAATCTCAGCTTATGCTGAATTCTGTCAGGCCACATTGCCTCCTTGATTACAACATATCTAAATCCAAGATTATGATGCCTAGGAAGGTTCATAATGTTAGTTTTAAATATACTAATAATGGTCAAGGGTTACAAAGTACATCAACTGAGAAATACTTGGGTCTTGTGATAAATAACACTTAAAATTGGAATGATCATTGTACCGAATTACATGTAAAGTGCAATAGACCTTTTTGGTACATAATACGGAGGGACTGCGTTGACTGACCAAAACCAGTTTTAAAAACCCTTTACAGAATCTTTAGTACGCTCATGTTTGGATTATTGTTGCACAGCATGTGATCCATACAGAAACAAAGCGGTAGCCAACTGATTGTAAAGATTTAAAAAAACGTTATACGTAAGAATGTTGAACAAAGACTGGAGTAGTACATGTAGTTGCAACACTTTGTTACAAGAATTTAGTATGAATACATTAGAGAGTAGACAAAAGTACCTCCAACTTATTTTTTTAGTGTTATAAGCTTGTTAATGACATCACAGATATACATGTAGGACGTAATAACAATGTGCAAACCTGCGAACAGAATTGAAAGAACAGATCATCATAACTTAAAGATGCATGTACCCAGAACAGCAAGAACAGATTATTATTATATGAACTCATTCTATCCGAAAACTACAAACGACTGGAACAAACTCCCTAAAAGTATAGTCAACATCAAAACTCTTGGCTTGTTTCAAAAAAGCGTTAAAAACCACCTCAACCTGCAGAGTTAAAGGCCAAGTCCACACTAATATCGAGTTGATTTGAAAAAGTAGAGTAAAATTAAACAAGCATAATGCTGAAAATTTCATCAAAATTGGATGTAAAATAAGAAAGTTACGAAATTTTAAAGTTTCGCTTAATTTCACAAAACAGTTATATGCACATCCTGGTCGGTATGCAAATGAGGGAACCGATGACGTCATCCACTCACTATTTCTTTTGTATTTTATCATATGAAATGTGAAATATTTCATTTTTTTCCTCATTATGATGTGAAACAAAAATTGATTCCTCACTGAACTTGTGGAATTGTCATTGGTGTAACATATTGTGATTCAAGAAAGAGCTTCCTTATTGTCAAATCTGCAAAAATTGAAATATTCTATAATTCATATAATAAAATACAAAAGAAATAGTGAGTGTGTGACACCATCAGCTATCTCATTTGCATATCCACCGTGTTATGCATATAACTGTTTTGTGAAAATAGGCGAAACTTTAAAATGTCAAACCTTTCTTATTTTACATCCGATTTTGATGAAATTTTCAGCATTATGCTTGTTTAATTTGACTCTATTTATTGAAATCAACTTGATATTGGTAAAAGGATACGGAAGTCAAGCGGGCTTTCTGGGCCCGGGGGGGGGGGGGGGGGGGGGGGGGGGTCACTCAGAGACTGAGTGAAGTGGTACCCATGCCGGTTTTTCAGTCTTACATTCGACGGTTTTGAGAAAACGGGGTGTTTTTCAGTCTTACATTCGACGGTTTTGAGAAAACGGGGTGTTTTTCAGTCTTACATTCGACGTTTTTTTTTTTTCTTTCTTTTTTTAGAAAAATGGGTGTTGTACAGTCTAACATTCGACGTTTTTTGAGAAATAGGCGTTCTTCGACATTTGTTGGTACATTTTCCTAAGCCATTTATGCCTTTTAAGGGTATATTTTACAATATCCTTTTAGAGGTAGAATTTGACACCAAGAATTACTTCCTTTTGGGTCCAGTTTTGAGGTGCTTAGACGAGCATGGGTACCACTTCAGTATGCGAGTGACCCCCCCCCCCCCCAGGTTCCGGGGCGTTTAAGTAATCTCTGTTTCGGGCGTCAGTTTCGGGTGTTATAGGTGCGAAAGGGTTTTAATTAACTATAAGTCTCGCGGTACTGTCGTCATGAGACAAGAATGGATTTGGCCGACCTCTATGGATGGCCTGACTTTTAGGTTTGGGGCAGAAATCAAGACTAATAATTGTTTTACAGAATGTTTCGGGTCATGTGCCCCCTTGTTTTTGAAGCTGTTGAAAGGAGGAAAAATTTTTTTTTTTTTTTTTTTTTTTCAGGGGCGGAACTCCTATGCCTCCGCGGGGGGGTGCACGTGCACCCAGTGCACCCCCCCAGCCTACGCCCTTGCTTTAGGCAGGTTTGAATGCATTTATACTTACTTTGCAAAGGCAGAATGAGAGTTTTGAAATGCTCATCTAAAATGCAGTTTCACAGGGTGTTGTTCATACTTCTTTTCTCCAGGCGAATTTGGGCTCTACAGCTGCTTTAGCAGACCTCATTGTGCGTGCTGCTAGTTTATATGACGTCATATAATCACGTTTACAAATGATTGTGCATTTATGCTTACCCAGAAACCGTCTTTTCTTTGAGAAACGCCGATTCAAAACGCACCTTTTTGTGAGTTTTACATCGCGTTTTAAATAGGTGAATATACCAAAATGACTGTGGACACACCTGTGTTTTGAGATAAACGCATATTTAAACAAAAGGCTCATTCTGGCCTGAAAAATGGGAGCTTATACGAACCCACAGACCCACTAACTGACTTCTAATTACCCCCATTCATGGTAGGCTGTGAGGTGTCTCACTTCACCTGGAATGGAGCACAGTGACTACTCGCTCACTCTTTGGAAACCCAAATGAAGTCCCACACACGCAAGCTGGTAGTGCCATTTATGTCACCCTTGATTTAGTGACATGTCAACTATGTGTGCTCATGAGTGCATATGTTCATGTGTGGTGTGTGGTTAGAGACCTCTGTCCATTCACGGACGGATCACCGCTCAGTGAGTACCAGGAGAGCTTGGTAGAGCTTGTTGGAACTTTGTTTGGGGGTCACAACTCAATCTGAGGTTTACCGCTGGTTGCAGGAGTAGGAGGGATACAGCCATCACAAACAAGCAAGAAATGCCAAAAGCTGCATTCGTTTTTGTGAGGAATGTAAGTTTGAAATTTGGAATATGTATCTACAAAATCGTGTTACATGGATGCATTTTCTGAGTAATGCAACACCTGCAAATTTGCCATACAGTTGTAACTCTATGGAGCGCACAGAGTGCACACGGGGAAATATCGGCGGTGCAAGCTATGGCGCACGATCAAATTTGAGTCGTTTGAATCGGCTCTGTTATGATTCTGCGATTAAAATCTATACAATGCCTTATGGCACATTGTCCTTTTTTACAGCTGTTGAATGTCACATGCAACATACAGGACTAGGTCTAATTCCAGCAGGCTAAAAAACAAAAAAAGCCCACATCCCATCCTTTTTTCAAAAGTTTGGACAAGAAACTAATGACTTTTTGTACTTGGCCTTATACACATCGTCTCCAATAATAAGTACATTTTTATGTATGGGGAGGAGGCCGGGGGAAAGAGGGAGGGAGAGAGAGAGGGGGGGGGGGGGAGAAAATCTTGTTATTTGCGTATATGTAAGGTGAAAAAAAGGCATGCTGAATCAGAATATGAACATCCAACCAAGGAACTCGAAATTTGTTTGTGTTCCACCATATATGCAAAAGACCTCCCCCCCCCCCCCCCCCCCGATACCACAACCAAACTTGGAGTTTGGTTCCGCGCAAGCATTTTCATGTTATCCTTTATTTCCTTCATACTCATTAACTGTTGACCTATAGAATACCAGACAAAGTTCTTTGAGGTTGATTTTATACTTTCTAGCTGTACACAAATTATTTTTTCAGGTAATTGGTACACTTTTAAGGGAAGCTTGAGTTCTGGGAAAGGTAAAAAATAATTTGTGAGCTTTCTCCTTATTATGTTAGTTTGGAAGATTATCATAGTAGATAGATCCTGTGAAAAGGATTGTTCGTCAAATGCCCTCGCATTCAAAATATGTCAAGAAACAGCTGAAATGATTGGGCCAAACATTTGTGTGTGACTAGTCCCATACTTTATTTCTGTGTGCAGTGCATGTGAATCTCAGCAGGATTGAGTCAATTTCTTATCATTTTGGTGATTCCAAAACCTTACAGCATATTCTTATGTGCTATATAATCAACCTTTCCCAATTGCTTTGAAACAATTTCTTTTACAATTCAATCTCATGACCAGAACTCAACTTTATCTTTAACATTAATCAAAACACTGACATCACATCCACTCAAAGGCCAGTCTGACACAGACAGCATAATGTAGAGACACACCCAGGTGCGCAAAATTAACCTAGCTTTTTCAAGTTTGTACTTACGGTTAGTACGTAGGAATGTCCTTTGAATCAATCTTTCTCCCCTCGCAATGGACTGAGCGGTAAACAGGGTGCATGCTCAGTTGTGTCTATATGACTGAGCTGTTCCACCAGCTAAAGGAGTTCTCCCTCCAGAAATTCAAATTTTAAAAATTAATTTATGAAATATGGACGGCACTGCGGCCCTTAAAAAATGCCTCCCAACCATCTGGGGATCATTCCCTGCCCATGGGTACCAAAAGGAGAGGACCAAAAGAGCCAGGGGAGATGCCTTTTTGAACCAAAGAAGACATCCCCAAATCCTTGGCGTAATATATTAAAAGGTGCCCAAAATTGCTTTTTCAGCAGTAAAACTGAAATTGTTTGGAGACCACGTGTGATTACAACCCCCCCCCCCCCAAAAAAAAAAATAAACGGAAAGAACTTTTCTAGGTTCATACTTGTGCAGTAGGCCTACATCTTATATCTTGTTTTCAGGAGAAAAGAAAATCTGCCCTTTTCAAGAACTGACTTTGGGGAGGGGGGGGGCGAATTCGAGGCAATCATATGACTGAGCGTTATGGTAATAACAATTATTATTTGTATAAAGGGTTTTCAGGCGACCAGAAAAATTGGCGTATCTCATGGTTTGCGCAAGAGTACCTGGATGACCGTGCAATTTTAAAACAATATCTCATGGTTTGTGTAAAAGTACCCGGATGACCTTGCAATATATCTCCATATCTCATGGTTTGGGGTGCGCGTGACGCGTAAAAAAGTGAATACGCGTTTAAATACACAAATGTTAAGACAATGGATCTATGCGCGCAGCTCTTGCAAGATACTTGGGTAAGGATTAAAAAAAAATTCTACCTGTGTTTTATGTCGAAGTCAATGCAAAAAAAAAAAAAAATATATATCTCCATATCTCATGGTTTGGGGTGCGCGTGACGCGTAAAAAAGTGAATACGCGCTTAAATACGCAAATGTTAAGACAATGGATCTATGCGCGCAGCTCTTGCAAGATACTTGGGTAAGGATAAAAAAAAATTTCTACCTGTGTTTTATGTCGAAGTCAATACAAAAACATAAAGACATGTAATGGTGAAAATTGATGAACTCGGTATCATACAATTAATAATAATAATATTGAATGGCTTTTCTTTCGTGGGACACAAGGATATATCGTACTCGCTTTGAAAATATTTCCCTCGTCGTGCCGACTCGTGAAATATGCTCATAGCTCTTGCGATATATCCTTGTATCCCACTCAAGGCCATTCAATATTATATAAATATTCAGTACCATTTTCCTACCTAACGAACAAAATTTATCCCTCAAAATTTTCGATTTGTTTTGTCCTTGCTTTTCATATGATCCAGTGAACAGTACATACATGTAAACATGAAAACATCCAGGGTCTGTGTTACAATGCATACTCTATCTAGTTTCTTGCACAGTAACCATCTGTTCATTGACCTAGGCCAATTCCCCACCGGTGACAAATATTCTTTTATTCCCGAAATCGATCCGTTTACACTGCTGTTGTTTAGTAATTGAAATAAAATCAGAGAGGGGGTAGAAAATCTTGTTGCTTGCAGATATAAAAGGTGAAAAGGACACGCTGAATCAACATATGAACATCCAACCAAGGAACTCAAAATTTGTTTGCGTTTCATGTTCCATATATGCAAAAGATCCCCCCCCCCCCCAGATACGGCAACATCTGATTTTTTAACAATGAGTATACATCGAACTTGACTGTGGTGATGAAGTTTTAACATGATGAGAAGACTGATTAATCAAAACACTGACATCGCGTCCACCCAAAGGCCAGTCTGATACGAGCAGTATGATGTAGACACACGCACACATATATGCACAAAATAAACCGAGTTGATTGAGAAGTTTGTACGTAGGAATGTGCTATGAATCAAACTTTCTCCCCTCACAGTGGGCTGAGCGGGAAACACGTTGCATGCTTGATTGTGTCATACAACAGTGAGCTGTTCCACCGGATAAAGGAGTTTGCCCTCCGGAAATTCAAATTTTAGAAATGAATTTATGAAATATGGACAGCACTGCGGCCCTTAAAAGGTGCCTCCCAACCATCTGGGGATCATTCCCCGCCCGTGGATACCAAAAGGAGAGGACCAAAAGAGCCAGGGGAGACACCTATTCAAACCAAAGAAAACACCCCCAAATCCTTAGCGAGTACATTAAGAGATATTATCTGTTGAGAGCCAGAAGGGCGTTAACTGACATATTTTCTACATATTTAACACCCTTCTAGCTCCAAACAGATGATATGAGTTGTGTGTAGGCAGTGTGATCTGTTTGGACAGAACTTTTGTTTAAAATGTTAGTCCATAGTAAACCTATCTGCTGAATTAAATTTAGAATTACCAGTTTCTCTGAAAATGTAATTCCATTAGGCATTAACAGAACTCAAGATACGAACACTATTGCTGGAGGAACAGACTTGTTGGCTCTACTCCTCGTTCTAGTCTTTCAACAGTAGCACATCTCAGTCTGAAAAAGCAAACTGATTTATGCCTGCAGTAACTGGCAGAATTGTAACCTTTGCTCCTGTAACTGATCTTGGGAATGTTTATTTGAGAGAATATTTATGGGTCTGCTTTTTAGAATTTTATGTGGTTGTTTTTCTAGGAAGTTGGTTTCTTTATAGAAGTAGTGATGCAGCAATTACAGAATTTTTGTCTTGTTTTAGAATAGATATTTATGTACGTGTACATACATGAACAGTATGTAATAGATTTGAGGTCAGCACCCCATTCTCAGTTTTCATGTATTTCTTTTATTGATTTTAGATTTAGTAGATTTTCATTATTATAAGATCCCAAAGGGTCAGATTTAATGAACACTGTTCAATTTTCTGACTCTTATACCACTTTCAGAAATCCATGCTCCTATTATGTTTACTAAATGCGCATTAGGTAATAAAAACGTGTTCACAAACTATTAGAACCTGCATGATAAGAGCATTATTTTTACAAGCCATGGTAACTGCAATTTTTGGTCATGTTTTCAGGCATCCCTCCCTATATCAAATGACCTTTGACCTATATTAGGGTAGGATAATGCTAGGCCTGCATCATCATGTTCATAAACCTACAATGTAGCATTTGCGGGGGAAATGCAGGTATTATGTGCATAATAGCAGCACTAAAATAATGCGCATTAATTTGATGCTGGTACATTCATAAACTCCTAGTTTAAAGCACTACTGTCCTTTGGCAAGACATTAATCTATATTTGCCACTCTCCACCCAGGTGTTAAATGGGCACCGGCAGGAATGAATTCCTTGAATGCTGTGAGCGCTGAAATCGGTAGCCTAGCTAGAGCCAGGGTGATATTGGAGCGCCTTGAACACCATTCCTGGTGGATATGAGTGCTATATAAATATTATACAAAATTCTGTAAAACTTTGCACATGTTTACTTGTAGTAGACTGTAGATACTGCATATGAAATTTCAAAGTCACAAGTCCTATAACTCCTTTGTAAGAAATGAAAATCTTGCTTTTGTCGCAGAGGGGGCTATTCAGAAATCATAGCAAGTACGTGTACTAGTAACAGTCAGAGAATAATTTTAAAAATTACGCTCTTTAATAAGAAAGTGGGAATTGCATGGAACACTCTACATGTTATGCAGACCTACCAAGTCTCACGCATTAGGTGTAACAGTCACACATTATGGCTCTTACTCACGCCTGGCCTCACAGCCTATCTCCATATATATTATACATACTGTGCGGCGAGTGCACAGTTCCTCCCCTACCTGGCGCCGATGCGCGGAAAATCTCACGCATTGCTGATCTTTGACCTTTGACCTTGGTGTCTCTGGTTATGACGATTCTATACTTCAATCTGGTAACATGATTTTTCTGACCACAATTATAATTAGATAGTTTGAGATGGCAAGTATAAGTGTAATTTAAAAAAAATGATTTTTAAATTAATAACAAAGTTACACAAATGATATGAGTGTAACGTTTCTGCCTGTACTGCTTATTGGCAGTTTATCTTTTGTATTGGTCCGCAATTGTGTGTTGTTTTTTTTCTAAAACTGATTACCTGGTACATGCAAAGTTTGGGCTTTTGAATATTTTCTCCAGAAATATTGTAGGGTTCTTCCATTGTGAAAATATTGCAATGAATTAATGTCAAACAAAAGCTAGAAATTCCATTCACTTTCTGTTTCTGAGAATCACCCCTACTCTCGTAGAAACTTATGTTTGCCAGTAGTCGTCGATTTTGTATTTTTTTTCAAAACTATGTACTATGTAGTTCAAAGAGAAAGAACTTGAATTATAAAGTAGAAATGAATCACTCGGGATGTGGCAGTTTTCTTTTTCAAAATTAATTTTGAAGAGGACTGAAAATTTACAGTACAAATGAATCACTTGGGATGGGGGTGAAGAGGTTATCAACTAGATGTGTGGTAAGCTCCCTCCAAAAGAAGACAAATATTTTCCACATTCTGGGTGATAAAGGAGTTGACATTAACCTTGTGTCACCTACATCTGCTTGTGCCCACCCCCCCCCCCCCCTTCATATGTTGGAAACTATGATAAGTGATAACTGTGCAATGAATGATTATCTGCCATTGTATTTATTTGACCTATTGGTTAAGGCTACTCCTGTGAAATGATAGATAGTGAATTTAGGATTACTGATGTATGAAATTCAATAATTTACAAACAATATAAAAGAGTCCTTGCATTTCAAATTTTAAGTACCCAGGGGCCAGGGTAAAGTTTGCTTACATCATTCAATGCTATGTTGGGCAAGCATCATCAAGAATAACCAGGGCTGATTAAGAGGTAGCTGTGCATATTGCATATCTTTGAAGTTGTTTGTGAACATGTGTTTGTAAATGAGGATCTTGCTGTATGTAGGGCACTCATGAGTAATTGATCGGCTCACGATGCATTTTGGACAGGTGTAAGTAAGATGATGTAATGGTAGTTGATCCAAAATATATAAAATTGAATACTTCTCGACTGTAAATCTATTCAAGAGAAATGGTGTTTGGAAGTCAAATTCTTTCATATTTCACTGTACACGTAAGTGCAAGCTTGGATGCCTTGGTTTATTGTAGAGGAATTATTCGAGCTGCAGTGAAAAGTCTCAACGTTTGTGATTAGCCTCGTTTCAGCCTTCACATTATTTGTTGTAGCCAAATAAGTGCCCAAATAAAGTACCTAATTTGTAGTACCATCAGTGTAGTTGCTACTCTGCTACTCTTTTTGTAGAGAGATTATTTGAATATGAATTTTTTATGTGCTTCAATTTAACACATGGGGGTCCGAATTGCTCATGTGTGCCCTGTATTCCTACACTCTTTTATTGATCTGGGTGCCATTGCATAAAGACTTACTATTATAGTAACTTTGCCATCAATGGTAACTACCATGGTAACGTTGCTCAAGAGCCAATCAAAATCCAGTATTCCATGAAAAGTTACTATAATAGCAAAGTTACTATAATAGCAAGTTTTATGCAACGGCACCCTGGATGCATACTTGTTGCAGTGCGTAGAGGTGTTAACAAGGTTTGTTTTTTATGTGAACACACAGATGGCTTGATTGAATTGTTGCCAGAACATGGTGTGAACACTGTGTTATCCAAGCCAGAGAGGTGATGTCAAGATTTGTTTGAGATTTGCACAAGACTGGAGTCAAGGTTCAGAGTATAAAAGAATCCAGATTGTGAGAGAACCCAATTGGAAGCAGACTCAGAAAAACAAGTTTAGTCTTCTGTGAACTTCATCACCTCTGCCTATTGTCAGGAGTTGTTATAAAAATGTCTCCTCGTGTCGAGA
The DNA here is from genome assembly GCA_025618425.1 of Heliocidaris tuberculata. Taxonomy (NCBI): domain Eukaryota; kingdom Metazoa; phylum Echinodermata; class Echinoidea; order Camarodonta; family Echinometridae; genus Heliocidaris; species Heliocidaris tuberculata. The sequence goes on from CM046851.1 coordinate 4,590,554, forward strand.
TCAAGGCTATGTTTTACCCTGTGGGGTCATACTGAATTTTATCAAGTGTTCTTTAGTCTTTGTTAGAAATAGCTTGGACTTCACTCTTTTTGTCAGTTATTATTCAGTTGTGTTAATTTTGGAACTGTTCATATTTTTTCAATGCTTTTTCAATGCATAGGGTGTAATGCATTTCTTTTGTTAAAGACTTGTACAGTATGAATGTCATAAGTTGTGTTTCTCTTTGGTCTGTCTAGTCTCTTGCATCTGATTTTTTTTTTCCTTTTTATCGATATTCATATAAAGTTAACTTTAATATTTGAAAATACAAGGTGAAAAATCAGTCCAAACAGTTACGTAGCTTTACAGCGAAACGTAGTGGTGTGAAAAGATGCGTCCAGAACGCAAAATGCATATACTACCTTGATTAGGCTTAATGTTACCAAAACTGTCATTAAAAATGTCAAAATACAACTTTTTTTATTCAAATCATGTTCACAAGAATAATAAGAATTCTATTTGTGATTTTATCATGGTGCCAGTGAATTAAAAAAAATGATAGATCTATATCATAACTTGAGGATTAATCTTTACAGAAATTCAGTACTATATTGCTGATACCCATATAATGTTGTTTCCCCATACATAGTACTTCTACATAGTACTTGCAATACATAGTATTTGCAATAAAACTGATATTTAGAAAATGCAATAGACAAGAGATCATTAATTTAGAGAACAAATTTCAGTTTATGGTGATTCAAGCATTTTAACCTTAATGATGATTGCATATATATCATTAATCTTTTATTATCAGTTTCTTAAAAAGCTTCTATTGATATAATCTGAACTCAACTCAAGTTCAAAACTACACTCTTTCTTGAATATCGAGTACACCCAAGAGGAAATTGAACGATCGTGGAATTTTTGGGCATTCGATTCCACCGTTCTTCAACAAATCAGAGAAGACATCCTCCCTGGTTCCTCACAAAAAATATACATTCATGACACTTGGCTGTCCCTTATTGACAGTGTTTGGATTGGAGGTAGGATCACAAATAGTCCCTTCACATTTGTAATATAAGAGCCTTCTTTCAAGAGATGGTTGAGTTCTGGAAAGGTGACAAATAATTTGTGAGCTTTCTCATTCCTTTTATGTCTGTTTGGTAGAACATCATTGTAGAAACATGAAAAAGGATTGCTCTTCAAATGCCCGCATATTCGAAGTATGACGAGAAATAGCTGAAGTAATGGGCCAAACATTCATGCCACATGTATGTGAAGTCACGTATGCACATTCCTGTGTGCAGTGCATGTGCTTTTCAGTGACATTGGGTCAATTTCTTATCATTTTGATGGTTCCAAAACCTCACAGTATACACCAATTCTTATGTAGACAAGATCAACCTTTCCCAATTACTTTGAGACTATTTCTTGCACACTGGAATTGCATGACCAGAACTCCACTTTATGGAATATCGGACCACATGATCTCGTACAAACCTCTTTTGATACAAGGAGAACAACACAAGACTATAGTGAACACGTTTCTTTCCAATTTGCTTTTTGCTGCCAAAACTGTTCATGAGCTTAAGTGAGTTTAGGAAACTATGAAATAAAACAAAGTTAAAATCGATAATCATAACTACCAATAAAGCATTTCCGAGCCCCCCCCCCACCATAAATCAGTTTACTAGTAATTTATACCCGTATTTATGTGCACTACTTTTTACTATACAATTTTCAGCAAGGTTGAGTCAATTAGTTATCATTTTGATAACTCCAGAAGCTTATAATACCCAATTATTTCATGTACTATTCACTCCAACTTCTAGACAGTTTCTTTCACAGTGCAAAGATTGCACAATGGCATAACGGTACTTGACTTTATTTTCAATTACCAGAAGTCATAGCGTTTATATATTATCCGTTCATCCTTCAGTTGTTTAATGTTGTAAATCAGAATACAACCCTTCTGTCAGCTTAAAATAGGAGAATTTATAAACAGACACTTTCCATTCAACTAGGGCTATTTCCTGTTCAAACAGGATGTTTGTTCCTGGGCATAGACCTTTCTAACTCCTAACGATGATGCACAGATTTTCTAGCAGCTGTGATAGGCCTTCATGTTATGTGTGCATTGGAATTATACTGTATAGCGTATTTACTATTTAGAGGGGAAAAAAGATGGGATACATTGAACAGGTTTTGTTATTCAATAGATCTGTTTAATGCTCTAATTTCAAACATGCACTTATAACAGCAGGTTAATGAATCTTTAACCCTTTCGAGACAATTGACCACATTTTGTGGTTTGGCTCAATAATTTATGATTCAGAGCTCTAAGAAATATACAAAATGCATGAGTACAGAGAGCAAAATTATCTGTATGTCCTATGTCCTACACACTATGTCCATATTCCTTGCATGACCATATTGCATTTGATGCCAGGAATTTTGAAAACGAGAATAAGCTTTAAAATCCCTAATAAAATTGGCAACACATTGAGAAGTTCAAAATCATTGCTTTTATCGAAATTGGCAATTTTTTCAACTTTTCAACAAAGTTGCTAGCCATGTATATTGTTTTCAAACATTTTACATCTTATTAGAACCATGTAGCATTAAAAGAAAAATGTTTTTGTTGCCAATTTGAAGAACAACATGTGATGAATTTAGCCCTTAGATAGTTGTGTCATGGAAGGATTCGTCAGTCTGAAAATATGATGAATTATTCAGAACATTCACTGATCGTGATACCTTGAAGTTGGAATACTGAATCCTTAACTTGAACAGGGAAAAAATAGTTATAATTTAGAGTATTTACATGTACTGTTTCTCACTGAACGTTTTCTGGGCTGACAAATCAAACTATTGATGCAAATGCAGATGTACAGGTTTCATTTTCTCATTCGTTAAGACCACATCAGACAGTAATCACTCACACAATAGCATTACCATGGTAACGGTTTGACACAAGCCACATTCCAATTTCATGTTCCATTCTCATGTCAAAATAGTTTACAGCAATGTTGAAGGGAAATAGCTTGTTATTTTGTGAAAGGTATCAAGATTGGAAAGTACATGTAGTCTTGAGTTCTGGTGGTAAAGAAAGACAGAGTTATTGGAGAATTTACCTAATATATAGAACACTACCAAGAGGTGGGTACCCTAAGGGCTTGTAAAATGAAATTAAAAGAAAATGCATAATGGTTGAGTAGTGAACAAAGAATAATGAGGAAATTGGTTCATCCTATTTGATTAGTTGTCAGTGCCCATCTTATCCCATAGTGGGTATTTTAAAAATAATTTTACAGTGGGTTTTTATTTTCATTGGCTTTTTTTCTGAACTCCGGTTTAACTGAAACCATGGTCTAAGTGTGGTTTAAACCCAGTCTAAACTTGTCCTTTAAATCAAAGTTTTAGAAAATCACATTCTGAACTCTGGTTAAAATTAACTCCAGTCTAAATGTGTTTTAACTTTGTACATAAATTTCAACTGGATTGCAATCTAAGTTAGTTTATTGAAAATCTGGTTTACCTTAAAGTGGAGTTTAAGTTAAACCGGAGTTCAGAATTCGGGCCATTAAGATAATTTTTGGGTATATGGTAACGAGTTCAATGGACTTTTTTCAGCCAGTTTCTCTTAAAATGCTGATCTTCCATAGTTAGACCTCAAATCATCAGTAACTTTGGACCTGAAGGATGAGTACAGTTTGTATTACTTTCAAGTACCCCATAACAATTATGAATGATTCCTTTGTTTTATGATTCATAATTTTGTGTAATATTTGGAAGAATCCCCTGGATGACTGGGTCAAATCCATTGACTTATGGAGAGATATACTGCTCGTTAACTATTCAACCAATGATTGAATTGGACAACCCAAAATTGGGGTCAATTCTCAAGATGCCCTTGAAAGGAGTATGCCAGTGCATCTTCATTAGGTGTGTCTTCATCAGAACGAAGTTCTGCTCTAGCCCGCTTCAAGGTGGATCAGGGATATTTTCTTGAAGCTAGCTTCAGTTTGCAATCGTGTCTTCATCAGACCGAAGTACCCCCACTTCGAGCTTGAGCCCGAAGTTGGTGCGCCTGCGCACTTTAAGTGAACAAGCGCGGTTTTAAAATCTTACCCGCGCTCGCCCGACCAGCTATACAAACCCAAAATATATACGGTATCTCTCGACTACGCTGCCTTAATCATTAATGTACTTACGGAAGTGTATGTTGAACAAAAATAGGTGTAATTTCATTTTGCAGTAGGATTCTTCCGGAAACTACAGTGGTCCTCAGCATATTTATATAAGGAGAAGGAGACGTCGAGAGGCATACGTGCACTGTGTACAGCTCATGCACACAGCGCTAGCGCTAGCGCACAGCTGATGTTTACAAACAACACCATGAAACCGGAAATCGTGCTTCGATAGTTGGAGCACAGGTGCATGATGGGATCGGGCTTAACTTCGGGCTGATGAAGACGCTCGAGGAATAGCGGGCTAGAGCAGGCTGATTTTCGGTTAAGCGGGCTATTCTGAAGATAAGTCCAAGATGATGTGGGTTGACTTTTCGAGCGAAATAGCGGGCTAGAGCAGAGAATTAGCTGGCTATTCTCTGATCGGGCTAATTTACCGGATCAGCAATAGCGGGCTAGAGCAGAACTTCGTTCTGATGAAGACGCACCTATTGTTGAGATTCTACTCCCTGATCTCTTGATCATGATAGGGGTCTGTTTGCAGAATCTTTGAGCCATATCAAATCAAATGAATAAGTACTTTGCATTTTAAAAAAAACCTTATGTTATTCATATGTGCAGTATAACTCTCCAGCCATTCACATTGCTGAACTTGATACTGTGCAAGTTTAGTATAGGCCTGGATAGGCCTAATGTACATCATTTTGGTTACCCGACATTTGCTCTCTCTTCAGAGATGTACATGTAGGGTTAGGGTCATGGTTAGGAATAACAGTAAGGTTCACACAAAGGGAGCTAAACTTTAAGTTTCGCTTGTAGTTTCAAAACTTCAAGTTGTCTTTTAGTTATCTTGTAGTTTCAGCCTGTATGTGAACGGACTCGTAGTTCCGAAACTTCTAGTTTACTTTTAGTTCTAGAACCACAAGCGCACTTGTAGTTAAAGGGCAATCCAACCTTGGTAATAAGATGATTTGTGTGAAAGCAGAAAAATAAGACAAACAGAATGGCAAAAGTTTGAAAGAAATCGGACAAGGACTAAGAAAGTTATGGATGTTTGAAAAATGAGATCACTACATCTATGCGAATCTCAAATTGGCAATTTGGTGAGTCAATTGTGACATTTTTGTGGACAACTCTCCCATTTGTCGTACACAAAAATATCATTAATTTGCGGTTTTCTTCGAGGCGCTTTTACCCTCGGGGCAGTACTCAAAATATATTGGAGATAGCATATTGTTATAGGTCCTCATGAACGAAAAGATCCTACTGAGTAATGCATTTTGAAAAAAAGTGACATTTTAGTCATTTTGTGTGTTAGAGCAAATGGGGGAGTTGTCCACAGCTACATCACAGTGACATAACCTATTCGCCAATTTGAAATTCCCATATGCATAGTGATTACAACTTTCAAAAATTCATAACTTTCTTATTGCTTGTCCGATTTCGTTCAAACTTTCACCAATCTGCTTCTCTGATTTTTCCTCTTTCTTTCAAAGCAACTTGCTATAAAGGTTGGATTTCCCTTTAATGCCAAAATGCTGACAGGTCCTCCATCATAGTTATGGACCAGGGACAGAATGGACTTTCACTCCTTAATGATGACATCTCTGTTCATGTTGAAACGATAATCGCTCGACTTGTAATCTCAGAACAACAAACATCGTTGTTTCAGGCCTATGGAAGCCCTCGTTGTTGTTTAGTGAGTCCTTGTTTCGTTAACTTTAAAGTTTCGAAATTACACATCCCGTGTGAACGTAGGTTTCGTTTGGTGGGGTGTTGAAGTTACTCGTTTTTAGTCATGGTAGGATATTGGCCACAGATCAAATGCCACTGGAGCAGGTGTACATAGAACAGTTTATCTATCCATAATGATGTGGGAAGGTTGATCAATAAATCCATATTGCATTATTGACCTAATAATTATGAGAGCAATAACAGTTCTCAGTTACTAATGCTTGATATGGCCTTTGCACAGGCTACTCAGTTATCCTTAAAAACATTCCTCGATAGCAATTTAAGCATGTCTTAAACCTCATTACGAGCTCATTATGAGCTTTGCAGCCATCCAGAATAATCTCTGTAGACAGTGTATACATGTACATAGCATAGTTTATAGGCCTCTGTAGCTTTGCATGAAAGCTCTTTATTGCATGATACACAGTTTGTAGCCATTTTGTATCTACATGTAAATGTGTAGTTGAATTACCTGTACTAAAGTCTACTGAGAGGGAGAGGAAAAGAAAATAAGCTCAGAGTGAGGCACTGAAAGAGAGGTGTAAGAGAGACTCAGAAAGATAGAGAGATATAATGTGTGTGAGAGAGACAGCGAGAAAGAGATTTTATTTTATTTTATTTCATTTCGTTTCCAGGAATACAGTATAACACTAACAGAGAATACAAAATATGAAATACAATATTAATAGAAGGAGAGGAAAAGAAAGAAAGAAAGAAAAACACCAGCTAATGCCTGCGGATTACCAAAAGAACACTGGTTTCTGTATAAGGTTCTCCTCATTAGCTGGTGGTAGGAATGCTTAAATACATGTAATTCAATTCAATACTATGAACATATAGACATAGGAAAAAGCTCATCAGTGAAAAAACAAGGAAATACTCATTCATAAGTGCAGGTTGTAAGAGAGTGTATTAAAAAAAAATCATTTATTGATAAAAAAATTTTTAAAAGAGATGAAGAGACACAGAAAGAAAGAAAGAAAACAAGCTCAGACAGATAGAGACATTGAAAGAAAGATTAAAAGAGACTTGGAGAGATATAGAGATAGATTGTGAAGGAAGGTGCGTCTCCATCAGCCCGAGTTTGATCAAGCTCTAGATTCTAGCACAATCAGCGCTTCTTGAGAAAAAAAGCCCGAGTTTGAAAAAACCCCGTCTCCATCAGCCCAAATCGAGCGACTCCTGCTCATTCTTGGAATAAACTTGAGCTACAGAGCATGCGCACTTCGAAGATGGGAAATCAAAGAAATACATAGGATAAATGAAAAGAAAAGAGGAAATATAAAATTGAAAGAAAAACAAAGATATACATAAGAATAGAAAGAAGAATGAATAATGGGGAAAAACAAAGAAATACACAAGGAAAAGATGAAAACAGAAGGAAAACAAAGAAATATAAAGAGAAGAGGATAGAAAGAAGGATAGATAAATACATATGAATAGAAGAATGAATAATGTGGAAACCAAAGAAATACAAGGAGAAAAAAAGGAGAAAGAAATACATAAGGAAAGATAGAGAGAAGAAAAACAAATGCATAAGGAATTAAAGGAAAGTAGAATTTCTAGGATTGGTATCATGAATAAATTAACCCGAGTCAAACCCAGAGTGCATCTTCACCTGCAAATTAGCAGGCTAATTTGCCAAATAGCGTGCTATTTCACAAAAAAACCCAAGTTGACTTGGGTTTGTAAGCTCGGAATGAAACCCACGAAATAGCCCGCTATCTGCGTCTTCATTACAAACTAGCTCGAGCTAGCTCTGATCGGGTTAGTTTCCCTGGATTAAAATTAGCGGGATATTTAGGAAACTTGGGCTGATGAAGACGGGCCTAGAGAGATAGGGTAAGACAGAGTGAGAGAGAGAGAGAGAGAGAGAGAAGATTAGAGTGTTGGCTGACCTCTTAATTAACAAGGTCACATGCTGTGGTACACGTAGAAAGTACAAGGTCACAAAGATAATTCCTACATGTACAATCTCATACTACATATCTCCACAGCAGATACTGTTGACTTGTTATATTGTAACTTGTAAGCAGTCTGCATGTGTGTACATTTACATGTATATGTAAAGAAATCAAAATGTTAAGAACTGTGGAACTGTGATGCAAAAGCTGCTAGTTTGTAAGTATCCACCACTCATCTTGTTATTTTTTATTTGTACGATTCATTACTCCCACCTCTTTTACACATGTATGCAAAAGTAATAGGGTTGAAGGCTAAGGTAGGGATAGAGGCTGTAAGGAGGGAAGGTGCGTAAATCAGTTATCTGGGGCTAGCTTTAGTTTAACTGAATTTAGAAAATTGGGTTAGCAATGCAAAATGTTACTAAATAAATGTAAAACGAAAAATCATCCTCCTCTAAGGTACATGTATTATTGTATAGATCGGGGCGGTCATCCGGGTACTTTCGTTCAATGCCATTGACAACCGATGAAAACACAGAGATTCTTGCATGATCAGCAGACCATCAAACATGGCTCGCTCGACCGAATCATCGACCAGCACAAGGCCGAGGTTATCATGGGCCTGATAAGAGTCACAAGCTGTTACCAGGTTGTGTGATCAGCATTCGAGCAGGATTTGAGCAAGCACGAATATTGTTTTCATCGCTCTAAGGGTTGCTAACCGGAAGTTACGTAAGCCCGCCCCAACCTATAGCAGTGTATGAAAAGATCATGTATGATTATTTTCATTCATGTTTTAAGGTGTGTGTGAGGGGAAAGTTTCTGTAAAAAGATATTTGGAAGTAATTTTGTTGCATACCTCTTCAGTTCATTCTTCCAGTTTTCTAATATCTCATATTTTTTCTATTTTTTTTCTTTTCATGTATACAGCTTGAAAAAGGGAGGAAGATTCATCACATAATTGGAGAGGACTCTGGTTGTTGCGTAAGAAATGCTGACGTGTCACCATGATCTTCCGGACCCCTTCAATCCGTACCTTAATCAAGGCTGGCTTGATGCTCTGCATCGCATTCCTTCTGCTCCTGGCTAAACTCGAGACATGCACCAACACCATCACGGACGGCCGCCTGGCCGTGAGAGACCTCCTGGCACAGGCACAGCCATTCGCCAACAACGGGGAGATGGACCGCAAGGAGGACTGCATGGTTGCGCTCAGCGAGCAGGAAGAGCGCCATCGCACAGAGATTGCCGCCCTCAAACAGCAGATCGTTGATCTCAAGACTGAGTTGACGAAGTATGTGGAGAACATCCAGCAACTAGAGGAGCCCTTGGCCGCAGGGGATGCTGCTGCAACCGCTCGACTCGCCAAATACTTTGATCGCGAGCAGGGTAGAGAGCTTCTTGATCACATGCAGAAGCAGATGGGTAAGATAGAGCGCCAACGAACACTTCGTGATGAGTATGACGTCGTACCGTTCAGTAGTTTGACATCCAAGCTGGTTTACAGTATGGAGGAAGGGCTATCCCATCGGCCCTCACAACGTCCAAAGGGCGATCGCAAAGAGGAGTTGGTAGAAGCTGTATATTTTGCTATCGATGAACTTAACAAGAAGAAAGAAACAAATACTGACTTCACAATCGAAAACTTTGTTGATGGGATATTTAGGACAGACAGGACTGTTGGAACATATTACAATCTTGTTTTTCGCGGTATGCATGAGAACTACTATTACAGCGTGCAGCTTCTACGGCCGTTTGCACCCATCCAAAAGTATAAGTCACAGATTGTAGACACTAGTCGTATAGTTATCAATATTATCATGCCTTTATCAGGGAGACTTGAGAAGTTCAGGACATTCATGGAGCGTTTCCAGACCGTAGTTTTAGAAACAAAGATCCATGTCTTCCTGACAATAGTCTATTTTGGAAACGAGGGTTTGCAAGAAATCCATAACATTCTAGAAGAGGTCACAGAACCCTTCAGGTACCATAATTATAAAATCATCACATTATCTGGAGATTTCTCAAGAGGGCGTGGACTAGAGGAAGGTGTCCGCAGCTGGGATGGTCCAGACGTCCTGATGTTCTTCTGCGATGTGGATGTTGCCTTCAACCGTGAGTTCCTAGAGCACTGTCGCTACTACACCATAGCAGGACGTACCGTCTATTACCCCATGGTGTTCAGCCTCTACAATCCAGAGATTGTCTTCTCTATTCACGATCAGATTCCTCCCGAAAGTGAACAGTTCCACATCCACAAGGACTCTGGATTCTGGCGGGACTTTGGCTTCGGGATGACGTGTCAGTACCGCTCTGACTTCCTCAATATCAAGGGCTTCGACGTGGACATGAAAGGATGGGGTGGAGAGGACGTGTACCTGTACAAGAAATACCTCCAGTCAGAGGTGAAGGTGATACGGGTACCAGACGCAGGTATCTTCCATACGTACCATCCAAAGGAATGCTCAGAGAACCTGACCGCTGAGCAGTATCGCATGTGCATCGGGTCCAAGGCCCGCAGCGAGGCCTCGCACTCTCAGCTGGGTCGACTGGCTTTCAAAGACGATATCAACATGACGCTGTATTTAATGGGAGACCCTAAACGTCATCCACCGCACTGACCAATCATGAAATAGTGAGGACTTTAGATGACCAATTGTAACTGACCAAGCACAGAGTCTGCCTTGATATCCAGACCACTGGATTCCGACCAGTCTTTACAAAATGCACTGCAGAGTGTTACTTGTTGGGTTGGGGCCATGTGTTCAGAACGGCATGCTTACCTGTACATGTACACTCTAACTGTTACTGTCAAACTAGAAACATGCGTGAATTTTGTGAGTATTCAAGATTTGCAAAAGTTTCATGCCGCAAAATATTAAAGGTAGATTAGATCACAACATGAAATATTTATAATTCACAAAAGTTTCTTGTCGCATATATGACTGACATTAGCAATTTGCAAAAGTTTCATGTCGCGAAATGTTCTGGTTTTACAGTACACAACTTTAAAAGGGACATGAGCTCTCAAAGCTATCTTGATTATGTTTTGAAGTATATGTATATTCATGATAATGAGATCAAAACAAATCATATGAATATGTAAACAAGCATAAGACAGGTGCATCATTTCTTGTTATAAACATGTCCTTGGCCCTCTTGCATAAAAATTTGCAATTAAACTGAACTCAAAATATTAAACGCAACTTGATTTTCAACCAATCAGGATCGCGTATTTTTGACTTGCGTTTAATTTTTTGAGTTGCGTTTAATCGCAACTTTTTGTGCAAGAGGGCCCTTGTCATGAACAAAGTGATGTTCATATTGCACATAAGTTTATGATTATGATATTGAGATCAGAACATATCTGAATGACTTTATTCCTGAGAAAACTGATAAACTCATCATCTCACAGGTTATTGATCAACTCTCTTTAAATAGGAAACGATCTCACTGGTTTGATCAACTCATTAATATATAGGGGACTCACTTTGTCAACCATCTCAATAACAATTTTTCAACTCTGTAACTTGAAAACCATTTCTATTACAATTGGTCAGCTGTTTAAAAAATAACCCCGTTTTATTGGACATTTTATGTATGACACCTTATCAATGGACTTATAGGAATTGTAGTGTCCTGGGTCTTAGAAATGATATGTACATGTATGACTTAACTATTTAAAAAGCAAGAAAAACTAGTTCTCCAAAAATATTGGTCACATTTGAACTCGTATTGGACATATTTATGGCTGCAGTCCATATTGGGCACAGGAGCAATTTTGCCATCCAAGTTTTATTTTGGTGATATATGTTATTTTTCTATTATGATTGTGTAGGCTGTAGGCTGTAATGACCAAATTCTATTCTAGTTTGATGTTGCCTTTTTTTGCTTGCCCCGATGGCTATTTTTTCCGTGCTGACACTTGGTAGGAAGTCATTAAATGGCCTATAATTTTTCATCCCATAGAATCATAATTCTTACTTCCTATCATAATACAGCTTCATAGACCTATGCACTTTGAATTCTGTGCACAATTTAAATATGAATTTTGATACATTATACAATAATGGTGATAAAAATATGTCCATATTCTGTTAATAATACTTGTGAGAATTTCATCCAGTTCTACAAAGTAAAACAAAGATCATGTCACTATCATTATGATATTACTTCTGATTTTCCAAGTGCTGTATCAAAGCATTTCCTTTTGACCACAAAATGTTATGTTTATAGGAACTTATGCATAAGACTTAATCAAAAGATAATTTAAAGATAGTCTTTTAAAGATTGTATTTTATTTGAAACACAACATTCAGATTGTGATTATTTTTATCATAGTATGGTATAAATGGTTATATGGCTCACTTGGTCAGGATTTGTATTTAGAAATCGAAGCAGGATATGTGCTTTGCGGAAATCCCACAATTTATTTGCATGAAGAATTGGAGCTGCCAACATGTGAGTCATTTCCACATGTTTTAGGGAGGTCATGAAAAAATATTACCCTGGGATGTTTTCTGGACAAAAACCTCAAATTTGAGGTCTTAGCCAAAAGTACCAAGAACTCAGAAGTTCAATAAAGATCTGAAAAAATTGTATTTAGGGGTGTCATTCTGAAAAATGAATTGAATTAAAAGTGTGTGTGTGTGTATATGTGGGGGGGGGGGGGGGTTCTCTATTTTTACTGCTCTTCAAAAAACAGCAATGTATTTTCATAATATGCCTCATAAATTAAATTAAACCAAAGCACATACGTGTAATATAAGTATGGCATGTAATGTATGCAATGTAACATTGGACATTCAAAAAAAAGAAAGAATTATTGGTATTGAAGATGCATTCCAAATCAATGTATATATATATATTAAAAGCGTTTGTATACATGTGTTTTACATTGCTTTATGTTATGTTGAAATATTTGGCAGAAATAACTTAATTATGAAATGATGCAAAGATTGTGCATGTTATGAACAACTGTAACCATTGCAAATTGGCATCAATCTCATTATACTAGATCTTGCAAGTCATTTGTAAACTAGGTTTTTGCATGTGTGGAAGGACACCTGTGAAAGCTGTCATTTTGTAAGTTGTCTTGTTACAGAACAAATCTGTTAAGAGTTTTGCTTCTTTGAATTATAGCAAAAATAGTCTATTGTTTGTCAAGTTGTCTAAAAAAAAAGTATAAATGTCCCCAAACAGTTGGACCTAAATATCTCTTGCCTATAACTTATAAAGTGTGGACCATTCTTTACCAGTATTCCAACAAAAGAACAAGTACAGGTGTATTCTTTTGTTTTGTTTTGTTTAATTCTGTTGTTTGTTTTTCTTAGAGGTATAGATAGTTTATTCAGTTGTATGTTTATTTAATTAGTGATAAATCTTTCAACTGTAGAAATGTGAAATTGGAGACAATACTCTTGCATTTATTTTCATACTGATAGTGCTTGTATTACTTGTACATGTACATTACATAGACATTTCACTTTCTTGGTTGTGTATCAAGTGCCTTCCTGTTCTCCAGCTTTATGCATAATGTATATCCGCCTCAATGACTATGAAAAAAATTGTATTTTTCTACTATCGACAATGTCGCATGAGCGTAAAATCAAGTAATTGCACTTTGTTTTTAATTTCATCTTTTCTATAATTCATACGTACATGGTTGTAACAGAAGTAATACTTAGTAACACTAAGTAAACCCTGTCACGAATGTTATTTTCCCTACTTACAGAAAAATATTGAGCAATATACTCTTTGCATGTGAGATTTGCATATTCCGGTTTCTTATTTTCTCATGTTATATGCAGTATATTAACAAATGAAACACATGTTTCTCTCAAAATGCTCGAGATATTCAAAATGAACTTTAATCCAAGTGGCTACCTCTCTTCCCCTTGCCAGTTCTTTTGCAACCCTAAATTTTGAAGTTGTGTATGTGATAAATTACAAAAGAGTTATAATTGGAAAAACTTGTGCGGATGTGAAATGGATTAAAATTCACTTTTAAAGTGTACCAATCACCTGAAATAAATAATTTGTGTTCAGCTAGAAAGTATAAAATCAACCTCAAAGAACTTTGTCTGGTATTCTATAGGTCAACAGTTAATGAGTATGAAGGAAATAAAGGATAACCATGAAAATGCTCGCGCGGAACCGAACTCAGAGTTTGGTTCCGCGCGAGCCTTTAACTTGGCGAGCGCGTACGGGTGCGTCGAGTAGTCTACTCACGAGTCACTTTTACGCTTATAGAGAGAGTAATTAAAATAGCAATATCTCTTTATAGAATTAATATTTGAAGCCCATATTTTGAATATAGTATAACGACATGCAACCTCTAACATACAGAGCAAAATTATTTTTGGTGATTGGTACCCTTTAAGTATTAAGTAAGTAATAACAATTTGGTAACACTGTTTTTTTATGATGCGAAAGAAATGGCATATTTCAAAATTATTTTTTGACCGTTACTATTACATACTTGTGTTGATTTCTGAATAGCTCCCTCTGCGATAAAAGGAAGATTTTTATTTCTTACCGAGGAGGTATAGAACTTGTCTAGTAAACCTGTGCAAAGTCTACAAAAGGGATGAAGTACCTTTAAGGTTCTGCTTCACTTTACATCATTAATGTCATGTTTCAATGCTGTAAAGATAAGCAGGCAGAAATTGGTAATATATGCCACTCTCATTAGGGCTACAAAGAATCGATATATAATTTTATAATGTGCTACTTAAAATAGATAAAATATATTGTTGCTGCTTTGTGATGTTGCTTGTTGTGCTTGAGTTTAAAGGTATTAGATAGTTTTGGGAAGCCCTCAAAAACTTTTTGTGAGATTTCTTTGATTTTACTTAATAAATAGCAGGGTACTGACATAACTAAGATGCTGTGAAGTTTTTTCCTCCTCAAGTGAAATATTTATCGAATTAGAGGTGAAATGAATAGAAATCCCTGGCCCAAAAAAGAGGGGATGTAAATTCGAACAACGGCCACACACATTACTCACATGAGGATTGTTGTGTGTTATAGAATACGCTACACATAGTGCGAAGCGCTGGGTTTATTGTGTGGGGAACCTTCGGGTGGATATGGTCTCAGCGTGAGTCAGTGAAAAGCCGTTACCAAGCGTCTCTTACAGATATTTACACTAAAATTTGTTCGAAATCGTGAATGGAATGTTAAATAATCTCGTACATGTGTCTTATGATAAAAGGAGAATAGTATGGGACTATGTTAGATAAGTTTCTTGCCAGTATGATTTTTGCTGCCGAGACTGTATATGAGCTTTAAGATTTAGAATTTTTGCTACAATGTCATACTGGGAAAACTTATTCTTGTGTGTGCTTAACTGAGTAGTAAACCTACTGTGCTGTATTTAGTGTTATGTTATGTGGGGGTGTATTATAAATAGTGCTATGCTTGGCAGGGTTAGGTATGAAGAAGTGCTACTACTAATTTGGTGGCATGGCTTCCCAATCTGGAGACTTTTTTAAAAAAATAATTTGTACTTAAGAATGTTGTCTATGTGGAAGAATTTTGTTGTTGTTGTTATTTGTGTTTCTGAGTGCCAGATTGAAACCAAAAAGTGCCTATATTTGTGTGTAAATCATCAATTGGGTGTTTAAACATACTAAGAAAGTGTACACTATCATATTTGTTAGATCCAGTAGGAATCTAATACTTATATATTGTATTAGAACACTTTAAGCTCTGCAAGTTTTTTGCGAATTTCTAAATTTAGCAGTTTGTCAAAGTTATTACTTCTAAAAGAGCAGAACAATCAATATATCAATCAGTTACACCATGAGGAGAAGCCCATGAAGTGATTATTAAAAAGCTTTTTTCCCTCCCAGGCACAAGTGATGCCAAACAATTAATGGTAATAATAATAATAACATCCATATTCCTGTAAGAAGCCCTCTTAGTTTTCAGTAGATAATATGATGATATGAATTTTGTAAATAGTATCTGTAAGGTTTATTGGAATATATTGTGTGTATGTAAGGTTAAGAGGAGATGTATGATTTGTAATCTTGAAATAGATAGGAGAAAGATCTTGATGGACATATATTATCATGGTTTTGCTTGCTTTACATACGGATATACATGTATATGATGTTATTCTGCTTATCTTGTAAGGATATTAAGATATTATATGATTATACCGCTTGCCTTGTAAGAATACATATCATCTGACTTCTGATTTGGTGTTTCGCTTCTTTCTGTTTTTTAAAGAGCTCATGATTTCTCGTCATGGCTCCACTTGCATTCTGGTTACTGACTCGCACTATTCTTTCTAAGTTAAGAGAAGACTTTACTCACAACCTGCCTGTAACTACACTGTACAACTAGTTACACAAGGATATACATTTATGCAACGTCATGAAATTTTTTAAATGCTTTATTGTTTATTTGCATGTTTTTTTTTCCAGTTGGGAAGGTATATGACTACTTGAAATATGCGCATAAATTTTCTTAAGACTTGTAATGTAATATTGATCATAATTGCCCAATCAGTTGAACATATAAACATTGCCCAGTATCTTGAACATATGAAATATATATTGAAATATATGTATATGTGTTTTTGTTAACTTTCTAGTTTTTGTGGACAATTTTACATCTATCTCTAATACAGACAGACCTTTTTTGTAATTGGTGTTTTTGAATTATTTTCTTAGGGCTTATTTAGGGAAATACTTGTATAATATTCACTCAGCTGCATTTGCTTGAAGGGGAATATGCTTCTTCTGTAGTTTCGTTGAGAAGGGCTAATCCTTAGCCTGATCAGTTAGTCACAGACAAACATTTGACAAATTTTGAAAGTTTGAAGGCCTGTAGAAAATAAGTATTTAACTGAAGAGAACTATTTGTGTTTCATTTTGAAGGGCATCATTGAAAGAGTTGAAATTTGATAAAATTTGGTTGCCATGGTCGCCTACTAAAATTATAATCCATAAAATATTCAGTGTCACAGATGGACAAAATGCCTACTCTAACCGATCAGGCTCTCCTTTCCTTCTGCTGAATTTCTTGTCTAAAATAGAATAAAAGTTTACAAAGACCATAGTATATATGCAAACTGAATAGAATCTAGCAAAGATGCAAAGGCAGATTTAGATGCTTTATTTTATCACAAGATATTGAAAATACATCACTAATGAACACATTTTTGACATGTCAATTCTTCTCTCTTTTTTAAAATGCATATATCTCTTTGTAGGGAATCCTCATTTTAGAAGGATTATGAAATTTTGTTCTGTAGCAGGTTTGCTCTGATGTTTTTTGGTTTATTTTTCCTTCTATATCTGATGCATTTGAAGTGTAGATCTTGTTTGGGCTCTTATTTCATGTTAGGTATTGTTTGTATCCTGTTTTGTCAGTCATTGTTGTTCATTGTTATAGTTGCAATACTGCAAAGGATAATGTTGGCAGTGAAAATGAGCCAGACGAATAAATGTTGATTGAAAAATAGTTTTTGAATAGTTTTCATTTTTTTTTTTTTTGTTATTGGTGTCATGGAGTTTTATCCCTTTGCCATTTGTTGCAGTATTTGCATTGAAAATTTTCTCTTGAAATATGTTCGGTTCGATATTGCCTCTAATTTACTGGTCACAATTTGACTGAAAAATACGATTTAAAGAAACCAACTTTATTATTATACTGTGAACCATTGTGCCGAACCAAAAGAAAATAAAAGTGGAGGGAAGAGGTTATCTTAAATCTTGAATATAAAATGCTGTGTTCTCTTGTATTCACATCCCCCAATTACAAAGAGATTTCAAATTATTTCACTCTTGGCATCATCCATGATCTTCATCATTCTCTCTATAATCATCAAAATTACAGCATCACTATTGTCATCTTTGTCATCATTACCATCCTCATCATCATCATCACAACCAACACCATCATCACCACAACTATCATAATATCACCATCGCCATCATCACCACCACCACCACCACCACCACCACCACCACAACCATCACCACCATCACCACAACCACCACCACCACCATCACCACCACCACCATCACCACCACCACCACCACCATCAACATCACAACCATCACCACAACCATCACCACCACCACCATCACCACAACCATCACCACCACCACCACCATCACCACCATCATCACCACCACCACCATCAACATCACCATCACCACAACCATCACCACCACCACCACCACCACCACAACCATCATCACCACCACCAACATCACCACCACCACCACCATCACCACAACCATCACCACCACCACCATCACAACCATCACCACCACCACCATCACCACAACCATCACCACCACCACCATCACCACAACCATCACAACCATCACCACCACCACCATCACCACAACCATCACCACCACCACCACCATCACCACCACCACAACCACCACCATCACCACAACCATCACCACCATCACCAGTCACCAACACCATTACCAATCACCAATCACCATCGCCAACATCATCATCATCACCATCACAACCACCATTATAGTTAAATAATAACAAATTTCAACCAGAAACAGGAGATGGTACACAAAAATGTCTTTCAATGTATTTTTGTTTATTAGATAAATATTGAATGGCAACAAGAGAACGCATTCAGCATTCTTTCTACAAACTACCTTTTTTCTTCATTTTTTTTTTCACATCTGTACATAAATAAGACGAGAAATAGCCCTTTTCTTCAACCTGAAATCCTCTCATCCACCTTACCAATATTTCATTATTTCACAAGAAGAATATCACAATCTTTTCATATTGATGAATTCTCATTTATATCTTGGCGCCTTTGAATTATTCAATCATTTCGAATTGCTCAAATTTAATTCTTAAAAATTGAGAGGTTATTGAGGAGCTGGTATTGCTTCAAAATACTGATTCTTGGTCAGAGACAAAGACAGACAAGAACAAAAAGAACATGTTTCCGTGACGATGAACCAACTGTTCGCACTTGTCTGTTTTTCTGCCACATCATAAATAGAGATTTGTCATTGAAGTAGACATATATACACGCACAATGTGCTTTTAAGTTACCATAGTCTAGTCAGGTCAGACATCATAACATTGTAACATTTTGAATTTTAAAGGAAAAAGCATCCTGGTGTAAAAGTCAGAGAAAAACTACCATGACAACTAGCTCTGACAAGTAAACACATTCATATTTAACTCAAAGTAAAGCACTGTTAAAAGGTGCTGATATTCATTAACAAGCAATGCTAGAAAAATGGGATACTAATACCATTTTATTGTGAAATTCATTAGGAAAATTGATATTACAGATTAGATGTAGCTATGGCCTGGTAAATTGTGGGTATTCCGACCAATTTAGCTACAACATAGACCCATTTGGTTTACAATTTTGGCACTTTCTTCTGAATTTTTTAATTTGTAATGAGAGAAAAAAAAAATCCTCCTTTTGCCTACACCATATACAGAAGGAGTATAAAACAGGAATAATTTCATGTACACAAGCACCTAAAAACGGTACCCCTCCCAAAACGTTAAATGAGGAAACTTTCTAGAATTATCAAACTAATTAATGGAAAACATTTTTCTTTCAACAATACGCCTCATTAATGCATGTATTACAAATATTCAAGGTGCTGCGCAATTCAATATTGCATGAAGATGTACTCTTTAAGGATTAAGCTAAGTCGGGAACTTGGTTTTCAAAACAATTACATAAAAAAACAATTTTTGCGAATATTAATAATTTGTGTTTTTCACAATAACAAATGAGGCAAATAAAAAAAGCATCAAAACAACTTGCACAATGTAAGATACCAAATGTAAAACTAATCATTTTCAAATATATTAGACATGGAATTTTCTTAAATATATTAAACTAACACAGCTTATCAACCAATTTGGGGTCTTTATATTACACAAAATTGTTTTAACATTACATTCATTTAATATTCCAAAATTCTGTCAAAGTTGAGATAAAAATATACCTTGCATAGTGAATCTTCTCCTTTACTTTCTATTCAAATGAGAAAGCACTCGCAATATCGATTCTATGAAGATAAATTTTTCTTAGAAAGCAAAATATAAAACTTCAGAAATAGGGGTTTCAAAATTTGTCATTAGATGGCAGATTAAGAAGTTTTTTACAGGACGTTTAATAGAAAACAGACAAGTATTTAAAAATGACAAAGAAAATCATCTTTAAAATGCATAAAATTCAGCTCAATAGAGTTCTTTTTTCCAATCAGAGATGGAATGTTTATAGGATGAACTTCAAATCAAAAGTGAAAAGAGATGTGAAAAATACTAAATAAAACATCAAAGTGCATTACCATAATGGATCCTAGAGGATAAGACTATAAAAATAAGCATATTGACATAAGAAACCATCTAAAATATAGATTTATGGTCTTATTGTTTTGATCTTGATCAAATCGGTGAGATATCTATCCTCGTGTTACTTCCAGGGAAAATGAGGATGTTATGACACTGTTGTCAAAAATATGTACTTCAAAATTTTGTAGTAAGTCTTTGTTCTTCGTGTTGGTCATTTCCTGAAAATATATTTGGCACTTTGCATCGTCACAACGTCCGTAGGTGACCAAACTGCCTTAAATCCAGTCTTTAAAATCCCTTTGTTCCCAACTATACATAAGAAAGCACCTAGGTTACATGCATATAGTTTGTCTTACGCGAAGACAAGACAGTTCTTTTTGTACACTAGAAAAGAAAATTAAACCTATCCTTGTGTTTCAGAAATACCTATGTACAAAGACATCATTTGAACTTTGGAGGAAAGACAGTAATTTTTCTCTCGTGTTGTTAACATGAAAAAAAAAAGCAAAATGGGCAAATACATATAAACAAAAGTACAAAAATCAGGAACATTTGTTGAAAAAAAACATATTAGAGAGAAGAGAAACAATAACTTAGGGTCTCATAATTACTATGCTGAATACAAATGATTATTATCAGAGTATCGCCGTTCTGACGAAGGAAAATGATTTTGTCACAACCGATAGTCCCAGAAAGTATAAGGTCTAGGAAAGCAAGAGACATTATTCAAAATATCCTTTCCCTCGTCACAACACCTGAAAATGAAATATTTCCATTTAGTTTATCAACATTGATCATTATTACTGCATAAATATATATGGAGATTATCCCAAACATCCAAGTATTTACATTATACAAAACATGAGCATGACAAAAATGCTCCCCTAAAAAGGTCATCAAAATAGCCCTTAATTAGGTCATACTTTAAACATGTTCTTCCCTTGCTAAAGTCATATTGACCTATTTCTCTTACTCCCTTTCTCTCTCACACATACTCTCTCCCACTCTCTCTTTCTCTATTTTTCTCTCTCTCACTCTCTACCATTTAAAACATATCTCTTAAACATATTCAAAATGCTTGAGATTATCAGAACTCCTTTTGGCAATAAATATTCTACGATACAGTATTTCACAATGAATGAAAATCAACCAATCAGAAGACGGATAATTTCAAACAGGCAAAATCTAATCTTGTTATACTCAAAATGACTTTCACAGAGTCCAAAGAAACACGTTGCAATCTTTCCTTATCATTTTCCCCTTTAAAAAAACATAACTGATGGGGAAAAAATGTGGATATTTGATGTTAAATGATGGAGTTCTTATCAAACCCCAGGCAAAGAAAGGCAGCTAGAGAATTGCCAACTACAGAGCTAAGTAACTTTACTGGACGGGAGGGAAGAATATGGAACACCTAACGATTGTTAAATAAATGCTCAGCATTGGTTTAAAGTGAATTTCTTCATGCAAAGTAGTCTAAGAAGGGTGTTTAATAATACATTATGTGGTGACAACTTTATCAAACTATAATAACTTAACAGCTGCATACAAAGGTCAAACTCCTTTGTTTGACCTTTAACCCTTTCAACCTTTAACCCCTCTCCCTCCAACAAGTTAAAAATGTTACTGACTTTAAATGCATGCGATACTGTAAAGTTACAATATCCATCAATTTCTCCAAGCATTGGGCACTTCTCATGGCATTGCTCAAATGAACCCCCCCCCCCCCCCAAAAAAAACAGCTTGAATCAAAGTATGAAAACTCACTACATATTGGGCACAAGGAAAATACCCACGGCACAAAAATAGATTAGGAATGCTTCTAAGGCTAAAACATGGAATTCGATGGATAAGGCTTCTTTTTGTCTTTTTTTCATTCTTCCATCTTATCAGGTGGTCACTTGGTGTTTCCATTACAGAAAAACACTACAAAAATATTCATAGGAATAAAATTGACACAAACAAAATAACAACCTTTCAGGCATAACCATTCAGAGCGTAGAACTTGTGGTCCGAGTAAACGTATAGCATACAAGTAAGATTAAGATCAAGGACAATCTTGCTGTATTAGAGCGTGTCATAATGGGTAATTCATACTTGTTCTTAGGATTTGAATACTGTTAACTTTGGCTGAATTGTAGGATGATTTCATTGACATCTGCATCAATCGTTGGCTAGTCCAACTTTTACAAACAACTTTCACATAGCGGCATGAGAGAGATGGTTTCATAAGTAGCACGAAGCACAGATTTTCATCTTGTATCATCAAAATATAACTCTTCTTCAGAATTTCATACATACGGAGAGAAAAAACCCCGGATAATTCACCTTTTTCAAAAAATTTACACTTTACAAGAAATAAATTACAACAAAAGCACAAACAGTAATAAGTTAGCAATTCAACCTTTCATGTGAACAAAAAAAAAAGAAGACTAAAATCTGTCCATTAGTCTCACTTAACTAGTGTGATATCTTTCTTTTATACAAAACTTGCGAGTTGCTTTGATTGCTTCGCGCAAACATCATGAAATGAGTTCATAAACTCAAGGTATTTTTCTTTGAGTATTTACAGGTAGAAGGAAAAATGCAGAAATAATATGGTATGGTGGTCAAGAAAATATGTTCAGGTAATGAATCTGAAGAGGAAGTTTGCTGCTTGTTCAGAAATTGTTGGGAGCAACAATTGGTCTTCTCGACCATATTTTGGGCTTTCAGGCCACACGCTCATTCTCTGAATGTTATTGAGAGCAGCTTGGGTGTATTTTTTTTCTTACAACCAACACAACTCACGCCCACATCCCTTGGCAAAGGAGACAGCTCAGAGTTCACCAATAATAACGATGATAAATTTCCGTCGATCTATCAATGGTAGATAGGAAAGAGTTCTCAGTCAATTTCAACCTTCTAATGATTTTATATTCTCTCAAATATCTCCACTGAAATTAGAGTTTTAGATCAGCCATACTCCTTTTTCAGAAACCTAACCGATTGGAGAAGCACATCCCTTGCATTTCACAGACATTGAAGTCTGATGGACACTTGACAGAGAGGAATCGGCATCTGCAAGAGCATGTCATGTTTCTACGCAATTCTACCTGCTTAGGGATCTCTTGGTGGGCCTGAACCAATGAAGTGGCTGGGTCAGATGAAAATGAAAGCATCAAACTTTATTTTTTAATCTACTGCTTTCATGATGGAGCACTGGACCCTCCAGATGAGTAAAAGTCAGATAGGCAAAGATGATAATGACCACGATTAACCATGGCAAACAGCTTTATCTTTTGGGGTCCTGAAGAACTATGAGCGACCCAAGTCTGGTGTGATCCTATTCCTGCAGTACTCTTATCCTGTAGCTCTGTCACTGAAATGCAAGCGTTGTAAGAAGTCTGTTATTTCTCTTTTCCCTAGACACAGAAAACCTGTGAATAACTCCACATGCATTGGCAGATGATGGAGCACAGAGATGTCATTGAATCTGCATTTAGTGGGCAGGAATCAACTCCTCCTTGAAGAGTTGCTTGTGGGGTGTGGTTGTTCCGCAGCGTGATATTCTCATCCAAACTAAGTGAGAAACTTCATGTCATTTCATCTTCATTTAGTGCTCTCCATCAGTCTCGCATAGAGCCATCATCGACTGTTGTACTGCCATTCTCTGTCACCACCGTCAGAAGTCTTGGCAACAGGACGATGGGCAATGTCTATCACCATGGTGACAACATCCAGCTATCTCAACCTCACACAAGTCTTGATTTCAAACCTTATCTCTATGACATCTCCCCTTAACTCCTCAAAGTCTTGAGTCGCAAACCTCCTAGGTTTCCTAGCACCGATTTCAATAGCATCTCGTCATTATCCGTCTCGCGTCTTGGAGTCTCTTTAAAAGTTTTAGTAGTCTTACTCTCACGAGTCAAATAATGAAAGGAGTTCATCACTGTCGTTGTTTGCCGCTGAATTGTCGCTTTGGCCAAGGATTGAGAGAATGTCCACGTCCACCATGTTGTCTGGTAGTAGCTGTCAAGTGAATACAACATGAAGAGGGTTACAAGCCTTGTCAAATATTCAGTGAGTTTACACATGATCAACCTACTGAAAGTATAAAGAATTCGTCACCTACATGTAATAATAAACATTTCAAAGACTTCATGGATTTGCTTAAAAATGATTACAAAACGTGAACCACTTCACAAGAAGTTCAAATCAGCTGAGATCATCTTGATTGGAGGAGGTATAATAATAATAATAATAATAATAATAATAATAATAATAAAAAAACCATTCTTGTATAGCGCATATCACATTATGATATAACGTCCCTACGCGCTTCCAAAGGGTTTGGATATTATTACCCTGGCTTTAGCTCCGGCAGCCATAATCAGCGCACAGTGCATTTCAAGGAATAAATCCTGCCAGGTACCCATTTCTCAACTGGGTGGAGAGTAGGAAACGTGGATTAATGTCTTGCCAAAAGACGCTAGTGCCGAGCTGAGATTCGAACCCTCAACCCTTGGATTGACAGTCAAGTGAATGAACCACTATACCACGACACCTATAAAAAGTAATGTGTTTGATAAGAAAGAATAATAGTGGATGTACTCACATCTAAGCCTTCCTGGCCTTCTCCACCTCCATCTATAACAGCTGCCGGGTCAAAGTCAAGATTATGACTGGCGTTGACTTGGTTGCTCGATATGCTGTTATTTCGTGAGTGAGAGTCCAGCCCTGCTGCGCTCCCATTGGTCGTTGGGTTGCCACCCACTTGGCCGTGGCCGAGTAATGCTGGAAGTTGATTGGTCGTTGAGGTGGGCGGTGGTCCAGGGTTGGGAGATTGGTGGGAGCGCTGGTTGTTGTTCATGGCGTTCATGCCGGGGTGCGAAGGTGGGTTGGAGGAGGCGCCCGGCGTGTGGGGTTGCTGGATCATCGAGGTAGAGGTGGTGTTGCCCATGCTGTTGGGCGTCGGCGGCATGTTGTTGGGCGTGTGTGGCATGTTGCTAGGCGTGTGAGGCATGTTGCTGGGCGTATGCGGATTCATGTTGTTGGGGGTATGGGGCATGTTGTTCGGAGTATGGGGGTTCATATTGGGGGTCATAGGGCCCACCCCCGGTGTACTTGGTCCCATGCCAGGTGTATGGGGCGGTACCCCTGGTGTAGGGGGTCTTAGGTTGGGGTTGCTGGTATGCATTGACCGTGGGGAGGCGATGGAGGCTGATGTAGGGGTACCAGGACCGGTGGGATTGTTCCTGGGGTGATGCTGCATCGGGGAGGGGTGTCTGTGAGGCTGTTGGCCTGGTGGGTGGGGTTGGTTCATACCCATTGGCTGTCAAGATACAAATATAACATCAAAAGAAGGATTAATAACATTCGCATCCTCCAATAAATCACTTAAATGTATTAAAATGTTAAACATACTTCTGCTATAAAAGCTGCTCATGATTTATGTCCAAAAAGCTTTCAACAGTGTCCCCAAAATGTAGAACAAATTAATGTTTGCAACATAAATTCAATACACAGACATATAACAGACAGAGATCTCATACAACACAGAAGTTGAACTGTTTCTTACCCAATGTTATTAAACAAAACATTCATAAAATTGAATAAAGGAGGTGGGAAACATGCCTCATAATACATACCGGTAATGCATGGTTGAACTGTTTCTCTACTGGATACATGTCCGTGGTAGCGATGTTGTCGTCCGATGACGGCATCATCGAAGGGCCATTGAAGCTGTTGGGGTTAGGGGTCATGTTTGGTGCCCCTCCACTGCCCCCTCCTCCCCCGCCGGCACCATGGGGTGACAAGCCAGGGAAGGAACGGAAGTTGTTGGGACCCCCAACGTTGGGATTGGCGTTTGAATTTGGTCTCATCGCTACAAAGAGAGAGGAATTGAATAGAATCGTGGTTAAAGGAATGAAGTGAAACAAGGTTATGCTGTCATAGCTATATATTAATCCTTCAGATTTAGCTGGTTGATTATCTACAAGTAAGTACATGTACTTGCTTCTTAGCACCAAGTTAAAATAATCATCTACGACAACATGAAAGAGAATAGTTTACGTTTGCAAATGATGGGTTGGTCCCCACTGACCGATAACAATAACTTGTAACTATAAATCATTCTCAAGTCGGACTCCTGAAGTTGATGTTGAACAGGGCCCTGTTTCATAAAACTTGTTATCAGTAACAACTGCCACATTCAAATTTGCTCTCAGCCAATTAGATGCAAGGATTTCAGTGGCTTATAACAGTTACTGCAACTTGTAATTGATAACAAGTTTTATGAAACAGGGCCAAGGTATTGAATATGCCATTGATCAGAGAATATTCGTGCTGAGGGGTCATGAGCATTAATCAGTGGGATGGGATCTTCGGCTCCAATTTTCTCAAATCAGTGGCATGGAGAATACCTTCTCAACAAAAACTTCAGGAGACCAATATAGTTGTAGATATCATTAACAGGCAAATGAGACCGGCCCTTATTACGGGGGACCTACCTCCATTGAATTCACCTGGAGATGACATGTTAGGAACAGGGTATGGCGAGGGACTAGGCCCACCCTCATAGTGATGCGTGCTGGGCATTGTCATGCTTCCCGGTGACATAGCTTTATGCCTCTTGGGTGCATGGCATGAGTCTGAGAAGATTGAGAAATGAGCAAAAGAAAGAGAAAAGATCATCTTGAGTTTTTGTAATTGAGAGATATTCTAACAGTTATCCTGCCATTTGCACATGTACAAAGCAGTCTGGACAAGCAAAATGTAAAAAAGTAGAAAAAAAACTTTCAAAGCTGACATACAAGGAAAAAACATTCACCATATGCACTTCCAGGACAAGACACTGTGATGTAGTCCTAAAAGAGCAATTTTCCTCCTTCTTTGGTCATCATTAGCATACACACTTTCATTTAAAATGGCTTGATCTGTATTTCTATTAGTAGATCTTAACACAGTGGATACACCTGAAGAATAGCTTTACAAAGCCTGG
The DNA here is from genome assembly GCA_025618425.1 of Heliocidaris tuberculata. Classification (NCBI taxonomy): domain Eukaryota; kingdom Metazoa; phylum Echinodermata; class Echinoidea; order Camarodonta; family Echinometridae; genus Heliocidaris; species Heliocidaris tuberculata. Next base: position 4,617,676 of record CM046851.1, read on the forward strand.
AAATATGAATCACAAAAATATAACAAGCTGGCCACGGAACAGATATCATAGGCCATGCATTTAAGGATAATCGCCTCATATTATCCAAAGTAGGGTTTTGAACCCTAAACCTGCATGTTAACATACCTGGTTCTTCCTCTTTGAATTCACTCTTGATAGGGACCGGTTTCCAGCTGGCTGATGCATCTATCGTTACCTCCTCAAAATCTGCTGACTGAACCGCTGTCAGTATCCCCCACATAAACTGGTCTACTTCAAGTCCTTCTAGTAATGCAGTTTTGCTACAAAAAAAAAAGACAAAAAAATCTCATGTCAGTAATACTCATTCAAAAACAAAACAGAATGAAATATCTATCAACAGTAATGTTAAGGATGGTGATACTGTCAGACAAAAAATATGAAAAAATGATAAATAATGATGATGGTGATGGTGATGATGATGATGATGATAATGATGATGATGATAACGATGACGATGATGGTGATGGTGATGATGATGATGATAATGATGATAATGATGATGAGATTATGGTGATGATGATGATGATAATGATGATGATGATGATGACGACAATGATGTTATTTACTTGCAGACAGGACATCTCCATGATCCTCTCTCACAGTTGAGTTGGAGGTAGGACTCCAGATCAAAGCACTGGATGTGTTTACAGTCATGCCCTCTTGCAGGCAGGGTAATACGTTTGTATGTGATGGGACACTTCAACGACACCTTGATTGCTGTCTGTTCCACCCCGTCCTCGTTCAGTCCACCTGTCGATGACGCCACGCTCGAGAAATTCCTCTTGACTGTGTAGTGATTGTAAAGAAAGAGATTTATGATAAATCAGCGAACTTATTAACATTTTCAAGTAAAACTGAAAGTGCATGAATTTGCTTGAAGCTATCATCGAAAGGCTTTTTAAAAAGATGATAAATGATATATTGCATGTTTCTATAGCACCACATAAATAATATGCCGATTCTGAGGGGGGGGGGGTCACTCTATTGTAATGACATTTTGTTGTAAACTCGATGTCAACACACAATGCTTCAACATAGTGCCCAAAATAAGTTATGACCTACCTTTATCTGTAGTTATGTGTATCATATAATTTTCAATAACTGCAACTATGTCCATACTTACCTCTTAATGGTATAGAACTCTGGGTCATGCTTAAGTAATTGTTCATTTGACATATTTGAAACGTATTGTACGTATACTGAATCCACACATGTATTTGTTTTCGTTTTTGTTTTTTTTCTATTTTTTATGTATTGTACTCTAGCTATGTTACCCTGCCTGAGGAACTTAAACTTTTATCTATAAAGCTCAGTCCTGGGTTATTTATCTTCTTCTGTATTTGAGTGTTAAATGTTTTTAAAATAAAGATAAATTAATAAAAAATTATAAAGAAAGATAGTCCAGGTATGAAGCCCAAAACATTCACAATGAGCTAAACAGTACTTGATGGCAATAAGGGGTATATGGGAACAAACTGTCTGTGTCACACATATAATTATTTGGAGTGCTTCAATAAGAATGACAAAGAATGACAAAAATACAGCCGTTTCCTCATTTCAAACAGAGTGTACTTTTTTTAGGGATTCAGGACACTGAAATATTCATCAACTACACGTAATACGTTGTGTCTGTGCTACACATACTTTTTGTTATGCAGTGTTCGGCAGGTAGCAACCTCTTCCGGAGTAGTCGTTGTAATACTGATTTGACGGTCGGTCGGTACACCAATTGCAAAACAAAGAGATGAGACTGAAAAGAGAAAAAGTGGAGGCAAATTATAATATAGTATCTTGATGAGGGTCTGATGCAAGAGCTAGATATCATTCTAAGATACATACAGCAACAATTATCCACAGAATTCTAATCATTAAATTTAATCATTAAATTAATTTGCATAAGTGATAAGTGATAAGAGCAGCACTAAAAATGCAGGAGCATTTTCGTTTCGTTTCATTTTTTGTTTTGTTTCATTTATTTTCATATTTCTCATGTTACATTTACATACGGATACGGACATACGGATATGAATAATGACCAATCCGAATAAATCAGAAAATAAAAAGGGAAAGAAAAAAGAAAACATGCGGTGGTGTTGTTTAAATTTTCTTTCCTTTTTTTACAATGTAGACAAATTTACATAAATTATTGTACAATGGGTGCTCAGCTGGTAAACCAGAATTATGGATAATAAAAAATGACTACATCTGTATATACATGTACATATACATAAATATAAATAACAAAATGAACAAGCGGATTGTGTCAGCTATCGCACACTCGGAAGTGAAAAAAGTAAGGATGATTTATAATTTTTTTTTCAGACATATTTCCAAGAGCATGACAGCCAAACCCAATACACTTGCAAGTAAAAGTTATACATTTTCCTTCCTCAATCTCTCTACCCAATCCCCTCATCCTCAAAAAAGGAGAAAAACAAGGTAGTATGCTTGTGAAAAGTATTGATCATAAACTATTTGAATCATCCCTCTGATAGGATGTAAATCGATAGGTCCTCTGGCTACTTGCTTTTCTAGAACCATGCAAAGAATGACCATCAACTAATCAATTAATGAAATACCCTTACAAGGTAGAGGAGCTAAAATCTTTCCAGTCTATCATCCCTCACCTCCCTCCCAGCACCCTCTTACTTTGTGAAGAAAAAAAAAAAAAAGAAACTTACACAGCAGCAAGCCCTGACAGTGATCTGAATTGTATTCCTGCCAGGCTGACACACCCCTTTAAGGTAGAGGGGCTTGTGAGAGGTCTTGTTGTCGCCCCTCTCAATGGTCAGTGGGTTAGCATTGACTGAGACCTGGACAGACGCTGGCCAGTTGGTGTGCATCTGTCTGTCCTCATGGTGATAGCACTTGAACTGAAGTTCCAAGTCCGATCTAAAAGAGGAAAAGAACGGTCGAAATGATGAGCTCTATAAACTTTCTTTGATACCAAAGAAAAACTTACACCCATTTGACTTCAAGATTTTCATGATGGAAAATAGGGGGCACTAAAGTAAATGGCCCGTATTCTCGAAAGATGCCTAACTTTAAGCCCCCGCCTAAGAGTGCAGATTTAGGTCACTGAATTATGGAGAGCCAAATGTCACCCACTTTTAATCCTACAAAAATCACCACACACTCCTACTTCTGAAACTAAATGCAAATACAAAAACATCATGACAGAATTAATTTCTGATGCTAATTTCATGCCAGGAAATTTATTTTGTTACATAAATATAGTAATTTATACAGGACTTAGGGGTTGACAAAGGGCCTGCCATGAATCAGCGGCCTAGGTTAAGCCACTTTCGAGTATACGGGCAATGTGTTTTAACCGTTATTTTTCTTCTGATAAAATAATTTATATCTAAAAGCAAATGTAACAAATAAATGAAATAAATGATACATACTGCACCCCCATCCCCATTTCTCACTGAACTGTAGATTATTTTTACTGCCTACATCTTGCTAATTTGGAGATCTGAATGCTTATTCTTCTATAAAGAATGCACTGAACAAACCAAAACAGGTACTGCAGCAAAAACGAATTGTAATAGATTTTTGCGCTTTCTGCTCTAATATTGTGTAATTTATAATATTCTTAATCAAAAGATCAGGTACCAAAACTTGGAAGAGCTGATGGGTATTTATAGAACAATGAAACACTACGTTGCCAACTTGACAGTTACCTCCACATAAGGGTTTGATGGACAGACTGCCTGAGGTGGAAGACGTGGTTACTGACGGCTAGATTGTGCTCTAACCTGAACGGTTCCAGCACCACACCATCTCGTACGGGGAACGTCATGCACATCTCGTCGCTTGCTGCTAGGCAACAACACAAACACAACAGAGATTCAAAATGGATGACAGACCACTTTAGTGCTATGTATTTAAATTTGTGGAAGACTCTTCCTTGAATGCTTTATAACAAGCTATCTGATAGCCCAGCTGACAAAATGTATTCAAATACAGATTAGCTTTTTAAACCGCCCCCCCCCCCCCTTATTGACAATTTATGAAATTCATCAGTAATATACTATGTCGATCAATGAAATAAAACTTGAGGACATTGCTATTTTCACTCAGATCGTTTAGCGAATTAATTAATTTAGACTAGTAATATAGATTAGTTAACAGTAAAATAGACCACAAAAACTCAATAAAAACAACAAATATCGAAGTGCTTAAAAACAGATATAAGCAAAATAGACTGCATATTCTTTTCACAGGATGATTCACCAGAATCCCCTCATCTTATTTTCCTTATTTTCTCAGCTATTTCACATTTTATATCAAATTGATTAGGCAGATAACGTAACATATATTTGTAGTCTTGAACAAACTGTGTAAATTTGTTGCATTTTTGTTTTAAAGATTTTCTTATATTGAAAATCCCTTTTTTTCATGGCATACTCTGTTATAATCCAATGAACATTAAGCCTGTGATACATTGGGATGAAATTTCCCCGGAAATGAATGAAAGATTAAAAACGATAGGCCCGAAGTGCGCTTGATTTCGCGCGTACACTTAGAAAGATCCAATAATGAATACGCATGATTAGCAAAGTGCGCAAATTTCATGCTAGTTGCCATGGTTTAGACCATGGTTTATGTAAATTAATTGAAATAAACTGTGCGTAAATTTACATAAACCATGGTCTAAACCATGGCAACTAGCGTAAAATTTGTGCACTTTGCCAATCATGCGCATTCATTATTGGATCTTTCTAAGTGTACGCGCGAAATCAAGCGCACTTATACCACAAAATCTGCATAAACCATGGTACAAATCTATTACCACCTTTGTGAATTTGGGCCATACTGTGAGGTTTGTATGGTACTCACCTGTCTTCATGTCCGGTGGTCTAGGGAAGGGTTTGATGTCACCAGGTCCGGTAGGTGACATGTAAGGTGGGGGAATGTTCGGGCTAGGGGTGAGAGGCGGCGTCGGGTTACCCGGCATTGGAGACTGGAAGTTTATTTGTGCATTGTTCTGCTGGAAGAAACAGAGTGGACAATTTGAAGTTTTATCAACAACAATATGATCTCTGTACATGATTATGCAGGAATTTATAAATTATATTAAAGGTACAGTATAATAAAATATTTGTATTAAAGTAAAAGAGACACTGTTTAAATCCTGCGTAAATCAATAAAAAATACTTCCAATAATTACAACTAAACATTTTCAAGCCGAATTATAATTTGTTATCATCCTGAAAAATCAATTTATCTCTTTTGTTTTTCCTTTTTTCCAACATTGTTTGTGATAAACACAAATATGAAATTTGCCACAATTACCTTTAATCTTTTTTTTTAAAGGTATACTGCAACAAGTACATGTATGTCTATCTTATTTATAACACTTTAGATTGCTTTGTGACATAGCTCAAACTAAATATAAAGTTGAAGAATCTGTGATGAAAATGGCAATGTTTCTTGCCCCAACAGACACTCACCATTGCCTGTGGTGCTGGCATGGACCCCATGTGCCCCTGTGGTGGGGGGCCTCCCCGAGGGAAGAATTGGTTACCCTGCTTGTTGATATACCCTCCCCTCATAGGACCTGGCATGGGACCTGGCATGGGACCTGGCATGGGCCCTCCTGGCTGCCCCCCTGGATGTCCTCCAGGGTGCCCCCCGGGGTAGGGGCCAGGCTTCATGGGCATAGGGCCCTGTGGTCCCATCTGATACTGCCCCTGGTTCATGGGATTCTGCGTGGAAGAAAAATTGAAGAATACTTGTGATGATCCAAAGTAATTGTAACTCCACTTGATTGATATCAATTGCAGTTCTGTACAAAAGACATGGTCCTGGACTCATGTTCTGGAGGTTTCATGGTGCACGATATTGGGGAAATTTAGGTTTTTCCATAATAATACAGTAACCATCATTCTTTGGATTGTGCCACTTTATTTCATGTAACAAAGACTCAAAGAGGTGTGTCTTATAAGAGAAAATATATTGAATTGGTTAAATGACAAGAGAGGAATGTTTACTCACCTGGTTATAGCCCTGGGGTCCAGGAAAAGGCCTCTTATTGTAGGAAGCAGGATGAGACTGAGGACCAGCCATACTCCTGTTGGGCAACTGACCACCATACATGGGGTGCTTGCCTGGCCCTCCTCCACCCATCATGGGACCCATCTGATGCATGCCTCCTGGTGGATATTGGTTCACAAATTCCTGCTGTGGCCTCATCTGAAAGAGAAGGGTGATGATGGGTTTTAAGGTGATGGCTGAGACAGTAAAGTTGTGGTTCCTCTTAAACAAAGTCTAAAATTTAGACCAAGTCAATATGCACGTACATGTGATGCACAGATGACTTAACTGAGGATAACAAATGATTGTGATCAGGATGATAATGGTGATGATGGTGATGATGATGGTGATGATAATGGTAATGATGATGATGATGATGATGATGGTGGTGATGATGGTGGTGATGATGATGATGGTGGTGATGATGACAGTGATGATGATGGTGTTGATGATGATGATGATTAAGGTGGTGATAATGATAGTGATGATGGTGATGATAATGGTGATGATGATAATGGTGATGACATTGGTGATGATGATAGTGATGATGTTGGTGATGAGGACAACGAAGCTCTTGATCATAGAGCAATATCTTGTTTATCATCTACATATAATTCATAATAACCTTATCACAATCACTTTTTTAAAGTGCGACAATGGTACTGAAATTAATCAAAAGAAACCAACAATGAGCAAAATATACTCTTAGTAAAAACCAAAGAGAGAGCAAAAGCATCAACACCAACAGAGACAATTACAGAGCTGGTTCTTATGTATGTGAAATGGGAAGCGTAAAGAACTAAACATAGAATTTTTAAAAAGTGGAAATGAATCTACAAGTACTAAGAGTGCTAAGAGGTTCTTATTGTGAAGATATGTTTCAGTGTGTTTCTAAAACGTTTTTAATACTGATCTATGGCAGAAGGATAGATCTGAACAGACAATGACTGTTTGATAACTGGTTTACAGACTGGATGTTAGCGAAAAGGCATAAGGAATGAGAGATATCACTGCACACTAGAAATCAGCCATTACAACATAGCACCATACCCAACATGACACCAGGTAAAAGCTGTAAGCAATAATAGTCCCAATACATACTCATTGATCTGTGTTTTATGAGACACATGAAGGTGAATGAAGCCCACATTGTTTGAATCTCCTTTAGTTTTGCAACAGTGGGTTGTTTTTTTTTTTAAAGCAGTTTACCGACTCAAGTCTAAATGGGACTTGAGAAGAGTTGGTGAGAGGTATAGTTAAAGAGAAGGTGGAGTTCTGGGAAGGGTGAAAAATAATTTGTGAGCTTTCTCATTCCTTTTATGTCACTTTGGAAGAACATCATAGTAGAAAAGTCCCCTGAAACAGATTGCTCTTCGAATGCCCTCATATTCTGAATCTGACAAGAAATATCTGAAGTGTTCGGGCCAAACATTTATGCCACATTTTTGTGTGCAGTCCACATTTCTATGTCCAGTGCATGCGCTTTTCAGCAAGACTGGGTCAACTTCTTATCATTTTGATGATTCCAAAACCTCACGGTATACACCAATTCTTATGTAGACATGATCAACCTTTCCCAATTACTTTGAGACAGTGTCTTTCACAATGTAATCGCATGACCAGAACTCAACTTTTTCTTTGAACAGACCACAAGGAGACCCACTGGCTAGACATTCTACTTGAACAGGTAAGGCTTTGTAAAATGAGAATCATCACAATCACTGGAAACGATTCTATTGGCTTGCACTTTTTCTGGGATAGTTTTTCATGAAAATAAAGTGTACCAACCACCTAAACAATATTTGGTGTATGTACAGCCAGAATATATAAAATCAACCTCAAAACACTTTACTTGGCCTTCTTTGGGTTAACGGTTAAGGAGTATGAAGAAAATGAAGGATAACATAAAACTCCCTAGTGCGGAACCCAACTCTGGCTTCTGCGAGGACCCTTATTCTATGTGAGCGCGTCTCTTAACAAGTCGCTGTATTGTTTATTGGGAGTGTAGTTCAACTTGCAATATGTCTTTATAGAATCAACATTTGAAGCTCATATTTTGAATAGAGTATATCGACATAAAACCCCTAACATACAGAGCAAAACATTGTTTGGTGATTGGTACACTTTAAGATTGAGATCAGAGCGAAACGGTGAAATAAGAGATGAAGATCATCCCTTAGCAGAGATCATTTCAAGATTGGTGAAAGGATCAGGGCCCTGTTTCACAAAACTTGTCATCAATAACAAGTTGCAATAACTGTTATAAGCTACTGAAATCCTTGCATCTGATTGGCTGAGAGCAAATGTGTCATAGAAATGTGGCAGTTGTTACTGATAAGTTTTATGAAACGGGACCCAGATCATCACACCACTCAAGAATATGATCAAGTCCACCATCATACAGTAGTATCATCAAGGTTTGTATCATGAGGGGATAAGGATTAGTAAATCAATATGAAATATGAAGCCTCTCCATGGTGCAATGCCTCTGTTTGAAAAGGATGTGAAGATGTAGGGTATGACCACTCGAGGCAGCACCTAAAATTAACAGGGAAAATACGGTTGAATTAAAACATATTGAGCTTAAAATCATATATATATATATATATTGTACATGGAGGTTGAGGACTGGAAGAACATAGGACATTGACTGGTTAGCCTCCCTTTCTCAGCCAGGGAAATGTATCACAAGGATTGAAAAACACCCCAAAAAAAATGATAACAATCTTGTTAGTGAACTTGCAATCAACCTTTATGTTGCACGATATGGCCCTGATATATATGAAACATGTTTTGGGTGAAAAACAGAAGAATTATGAGGACATGGGGTATGAGAAATGAATGGTGAGATGTAAGAGTTGACAGACATTTGGAGATATGATTCATGGGCAGATGTTGAGGAGGATGGTGAGATGGAGAAAATGATGAAAAGAGAAGAGAAATAGATGATGGAGAGATGGAGAAAGGGACAACAGCGAGATGGAATAAAGGATGACGGAGCAGAGGAGAAGTAATACAGACACTCATATTGAAGATGACCGGGTACAAACCAAATTCATGACTTGTTTCAAAGGAAGGAGCAGTTTATAGATAGTTGTTTAAGTGATAGGAAGCAAGGATTAGCTCCGGCCTTAGCAAAAGAGGTATGAAAAAATTGCAAGGTGATATATATACACAATGATTCAAGGGCGGATAGACATGAATAAACTGGTAGCTGGACAGATTACAGCCACAATCAATGGATGGAAGACTAAAATAGATAAAGTAGAAGGTAGATACATGTAGATGGATAGGATAAACAAGGAAAATTGACAGCAAGTATTTAGATTTTTACTAAGGATTAGATAGAAAGACTGACAAACTTATGGAAAGTCACATTTACACACAAGAAAGTAGGTCAATTACGTCACATAGAGAATGGTTCGCAAATGGAGACAGGCAGGCAGGTACACGAACAGACAGGTAAAAAGATAGTACAAAAGGACAGACAGATCGTAAGAACCAACATAGAGGGGGTGATTTCAAGTCAGTACCTCCGAATGCATCATCTGTGGATTAGCATGAGGGTGGTGGGCGGGGCTTGAGGCAGGTGCCCCGTGGTAGTACTGGCCATTGTATATCCCCTGCTGCTGCTGCTGTCCACTCTGTCAAATGTCAAAGGTCAAAATGAAAATGGTGCTTCATTAGTTCCCAGGGAAACAAAAACAAACCAAAATTCTGATTGGTAAATGAGTCACAGTAGGTCCATCTGAGCTGGGGCTTTTCTCGTTCGAATGTAAGTATTACATTATTAGTTCCCATGGAAACAACTGACTTGTACTGTCATCTGATATTTCTTGATGATCTCCTGAGGGAAAGAAAGGCTGGATTTAGCAACAAGGAAAACACTTCTTGACCTTGTCATTATTTCATCATCATCCTCTATCAATACGAATCATGTAGGCAGTATTACAGCGCAGAACATTTTCTGCTCTGATAATGAGAGCACTCAGGGATTCTTTCTCGAATGCCCAATTGTTATACTTTTATTACATCCTAAGTCATTCCACCAAAGTCGTCCAAAATCAGAATCATTCTTGGCGAACAGTTGTTCAACAGGAGACATGCACATGTTGTACGTGTCTAGTTACTTTTCATTGACCTAGTCAGAAAGATCATACAAAAAAGATTAATTCTGACCTCTGACCTCACAGACCACCTGGCAGAAAGGGGGCATTTTTTAAAAGCATTATTTCCTCTTCTTTCTTTTTCTTTTTTTTGGTGGGGGGGAAGAATCAAACTTCTGATTAACATGGTATTTTCACCAAATGCATAAAGACAGGTCAGATATATCATTGTTCAGTGAAAACTGTTCTCAGAGAGGATCAATCTCTCACTGAATAGCAAAGCATCGTATGCCAAGCAGAGCTGGGAAGCTCTGACGTTGCCATAGAAATGCATCAGTTGGCATCACAAATTTGTGGGTGAGGATATATCTAGCAAACATCAGCTTCAAGGAGATCAATTTACTATACACTTGAAGCCTTACAGCAAAGTCAAATCTCATTTTGGGATGGGATGAAAAAAGGGAGATTTAACGACCATTTTCTGACAGGATCATCCTTTTCTTTTCTTCTCTCTAGCATCAACTTTGGCAATCAGTAAATGAAGACTGTTACTACATTTGACATTTCTCAATGTCGGAATATTGGTCTGACGTCAATTCTCTTCATAATGTGGCTTTGTACTTCACACACACACTGATGCTTTAAAAATTCCTTTAAACAGAGAGTGGACTTCTGTAAGGGTTCACTTTGAGCAACCTGTCAGGTTTTGTTTATCCTTGTCTGTGCCATTTAATCCCTAGCTTAGGACATAAGTGAAGGGCTTCACTATATCAGAATAGTTACATGAATGAAATTGTTAACTGAACTTCTATCAATCACCTATAACACTGTAACACACTTATATTTCTTTGTAATTTGGTCAGAACTCTCCACAATAAGGGAGGCATGATGGCTCAGTGGTAGAGCAGTGGTCTCATAACTGGAGGACCTGGGTTCGAAACCAAATGAATGCACTAGTGCCCTTTGGTAAGGCATTAATCCTCATTACCAAGCCATCGGTCCACTGGTTGCTTACTTACATGTACAAGCATACACATGCTTTCTTAGCAGTCAGGTAAAATAAACCACCAAACCATCAAGAAGATTTAGACTTGACTTCTGTACAACCATCTCTTCACAATAAATGGGTACTTGATACTCTTGATAGAAGAAATTCCTTGAATCCTTGAGCACCTGTCAAGGCTGCTTGGTTAAAATCAGGTAATCCTCAGGAAAAGGCACATATTTAATCTGATTATCATCACAATCATTTCAACCACTGGATCTTACCATGCCATAATCTCCCATTTGTTGCTGGTCCTCTTGCTCTTTTAAGCACACCGTGGCTGTAGCCGTTGCCGTGGCCGTTGCCGTTGCGCCTGCATTGACCGTTGCTGCAGCGGCTGCCATCACTGCCGCTGCTGCTGCTGCTGCTGGCTGGTGAAACTGTCCTGGTGCTGCCTGCTTCTGAGGACCGGGGTGTGGTCCTCCCCCTCCCGGTCCCATGTGAGGGGGGACATTGTGGGGTGGGTTGGGGTAACCAGGTCCTCCCATGCCAGGCTGCATGCTGAGGAATAGAGGAAGAGGTCGACAAGCTGATTGAAAAATTTGCACCTCAACTGTATATAAATGGGTTTCATTATCGCTAGTATACATTTCCACTGGGTTTGAAACCAAGTATTCTCAGTTAAGTGATCAATGACATACAGAAAGCGCAAATACCAGGAAAATGATCACATCAAGTTACTTTCGATTCATCAATAAATAAGTGTAGGAAGCACAACTTCCGTTGAAAAACACAATTGTATTACAGGTAGATTTTGTTCGTATCACAGTCAAATTGCATTTGAAACCACCTTTCTATGAATATATATATACCAACTGTCAATGCAGGCTACTTTTGAAAATCCTTTAGCATATTAGGGGCTTTCAAAATCAGTAAAGAATTTCTCATTCAGCAAACTTCATCACTTTGCTTAAAACTTTCCAATATCTTTCTAAAGCCATTTTTAAGACAATTTCATAAATTTTCTAATCACTTCAACCAAAGCTTTTATGCTAATTTATTGGTCCAATCTGTAGAGAGTTCATGGTAATTGCAGAGTAAATGAGAGTACGAGTATTAGATAAAAGATTGTATAAAATATGATTCATCATGGACTAGCAAAAACAGAGGCATGTTAACAATATGTTTAAAATAAAACATGGAAGTCAATCCTTAAAGGGGGTACATGGGTACCTGTTTTGTCCCCTGAAAGGGCCCCCCTGCCCTCTGTAGCCTGGCATCCCCTGCATGTTGTAAGGCTTGCTCTGCCCTACCGCTGCTGCTGAGAAGGGGTGTTGCTGCCCGTTATATTGGGGGTTCATATTACCCCCCTGACCTAGGAGGGGGAAAAGATGGGGAAAAAAAGAAAGAAAATATTTTAAATCATTCAAAAATTATTTGTTGTCGGTGATTCCAAGCACTATTAAAATGAGTATGAAGTATTCTTCCGCCATTTTCTACTTGTATTCAAATTTTCGTCTTAGTATCAAATTCAATCTACTAGTATCACAGTACTGACAAAGATTATTCCTTTAGTTTTGATGATGAACTATTGTAACCTCATAGTTAGTTATAGTGTATGAATAGAGCATAGAAATCATGATATTCTTATTGCAAATGAACACCAATTTTTCCTTTGCCTAATCAACAGTAATTTTTCTTACAACTTTCTTAGATGTTTTTACAATGAAATCCAAATTGATAAACATTTCAACTTCCCTAAAGACAATGTCAAAATTTTAAACAGTCCTTTAAAAGATTACCATTCTGGTCAAATAAAAAAAAACAAGCAAAAAAAAAGAAGGTTGAAATACTGTAAAGTGACAACTGATTTAGGACAACACATGAACATATATAGGAAGATATCAAACAGATCATCTTACAACATACACGTATGCTGATATCACACAGAAACTAACATAGAGCCATTAATTTCAAACTTGTATTGACAAGCTACATGAATGCTTTGCATCCAATTTAATGTTGACACATTTATAACTTTATTGATATGACAGACACAACATACAGACCGTCCATAAATCACATGAGTAGTTATATCAGGGAACAGGGATACATTTTAGAATGGCATATAAACTGTCCAATTCATTTAAAAAAGAAACAATTACTATTCTGATTAGAATAATCAACCATCCACTATTGAACTCCCTCAAGATCTGTCAATCTACTCCTACTTTGACTACTTTTCATCTCGTGAAGTGTTGTGATTCGTGGTATTTTAGGGGAAAACCCATTCACAATACCTGCATGCTCTATACTACACTCAGCAAAAAGAGAATGCAGACACTCTTTACTGTTCGAAAATGTTCATATAAACCATCAATGAAATATAATAAAATATATCCTAAATTAAAGAAAAATTAATACTCTACCATCATTAATTAAAATCAAGTCTTGAACTTTCAAGCTTGGATGGGCAAATTCATTTAACAGTTAGAAGATCTGATTAAGAAAATAGACCGGTTCTGTAATGTATACAAATTTATGCACACTTCTTCTCTGAGCACCTACATGTAGTGACGAGCTTTTTATAAATGAGCCTCAATGCTTGGAATCCAGTTTGCATACATTATATGTTGCTATGTCCGGCAAGCCTCCGGCAAGCTTTCAGTTTGTCAATAACAACCTCTGTTTGAAAGGGATGTCTAAAATTTGAATACATTACCAAACCGGTCTATTGCATATTATCTCAAAGAGGATTGATTCGTGTTTATTTTGATATATGAAAGATAGTTTATATCAAATATTGATTTGAAAATCTTAACTACAAATAGTGTCCACTTACTTTTTTTTTGCTGAGTGTTGAATGATTACTAATCTGTTCTCATGACTATAGAATCAACTGTCAACTACATCTTCAAGTTATTTCATTACACCACATAACAAGACTATAAACTTGAAATGACATGAATTTTACTGTTTCAATAACTATCCAATCAACCATCTACTCCTACTTCTACTACACCAACCCACCTGTAAACAAGTTCTTAATCATGTTATTTGTATCTATGATTTCATGACATCACATAACCCAACCAACAATCTACTCCTACATCTAATACTACTTTCTTACCCTCTTGATGAGTTGCTTAATTATCATGCTCATGAGGATCAGGAGTGATCCTCTTATCTACGAGGTACATACGACCACCTATCTGTTACAGTATGCTATTATATCCTATAATTGCCCATAACCGAACATAAAATTATTTCACAAATAGCCTACCATACACCGCCTCCGTCCCCCGGGTTGCCGTATGAAACCCGTCACCCGCCATGACACTTCCTCCGAAACCACACACCAAGAGAGCACCCGCAACCAGGACACGCAGACATGTCGCAACTGCGAGGCGAGGGGTAGGAGGGGGGGACACAGATAGGTGGTCGTATGTACCTCGTAGATAAGAGGATCACTCCTGATCCTCATGATCTACTATCAGTACATCCGACCACCTATCTGTTACAGTATGCTAGACCGACACGGACTCAGCGGGAGGCTTGGCTGCGTCTAGCGGTGAAGGAGCGGTGTATTAGCGGGACTGAGAGGCCGACAGTAGCGCTGCTCGAGAAAACGAGGGTACTGCGGCGGGGATGTCCCGGAGATAAAAGGAGATGAAGGAATTCGGGGAGCGCCAATAAGCTGCCTTCTGAATCTCCTCTACGGACACGCCGTTGAACAGAGCCCAAGATGCGCTGATCCCCCTGGCATCGTGTGCACGGGGCGACACGCCAGGCGAGAGAGCATCGGGGCCGGCCGCACGAATGGCGGCAACGATCCACTTCGAGATAGTATCTCTCGAAGCCGGTGAAAAGGGCTCTTTCGTAATCACGAAAAGCTGATCACCAGAACGGCGTTCCTTAGTGCGCGCCCAATAATACTTGAGAGCGCGCACCGGACACCAGACTTTATCCTCCGTCACCGACGAGAGGGTGGACAGCGGTTGGATAAAAATCTCAACCGGTTGGGAGCTGGCAGTCTGGTTCTCCGCCACATAGGACGGGTTGGGAATGAGGCGCACCCCCGCGCGTTCCCAACGGACATGCCCCGGCGCCGCCGACAGTGCGTGCAAGGCACTGCGACGCTGGCCGGAGGCAATCGCCAAGAGGAAGACCGCTTTAATGGTTACATCTCTAAGCGAGGCCTCAGCGAGGGGCTCAAAAGGCGCCCTGGCAAGGGCCTCCAGCACCCGAGGGAGACTCCACGACGGGAGCAATCTCCTAGTCGGGGGGCGCTCCAGGAAAAAAGCGCGGACCAGGCCGGTCAGGGAGGGGGCAGTAGAGACACTGGCCCCATCCGCGAACCCAGCGTGGATAACGGCAATTGCCGAACGGTAGCCACGGATGGTCGAGACAGTCAGGCCCTTATCGAAAAGGGAAATCAGAAAGTCTGCGACATCCCTTAGAGGTGCAGAACGGGGATCCACCCCGTGTGATTCGCACCAGCTAAAGTATCCAGCCAAACGGGAATTATAAGATTCCCGGGTGGACTCCCGTCGGCTGCGAGCGACGAAGGTCGCAGCCCGCTCTGAAAGGCCCGCCTGAGCTCCAGATTCCCTGACAATGGCCAGGCAGTCAGGTGGAGCGTGGCCGGTCGGGGGTGCAGAGTCCCCGACACTGGCTGGGAGATCAGGTCCGGACGAGCGGGAAGGAGCCTCGGATTCCCCACCAGTAGGCCCGTCAACTCGAGGAACCACGTCCTCTTGGGCCACCACGGGGCTATGAGGAGGAGAGTTGCTTGGTCCTGCCTCACCTTCCGCAGAACGCGGGGAATGAGGGCGAATGGCGGAAACGCATAACCCCGGAATCCCTTCCACGGGAAGGAGAAGGCGTCCATCCGCCAGGCTGCCGGGTCCTGCACCCTCGTGCAGTACATCGGCAGCCGTGCGTTCAACTCCGAGGCAAACAGATCCACATCTAGTGGGGGAAGCTGGCGCACCAGCAGATGCATGACCTGCGGGTGGAGCGTCCACTCCGAGGGGAGAACCCGGCCCCGGGACAAGAAGTCTGCGATCAGATTGTCCCGGCCCGGAATGTACGACGCAACGGGGAAGACCCCCATGCGTCGGCACCACCTCCACAGCTCCGCCGCTAGGGCGTTCAGGCGCGTGGAATGGGTGCCCCCCTGTTTGTTGATATATGCTGCAACGGTGATGTTGTCCGTGCGTATCAACACAGCCCGGCCGCGGATCAGCGGCAGAAAGTGGAGGAGTGACAAGGCAACAGCCTGAAACTCCAGCACATTGATATGTGGGAGGGTGGCCGAGAGGCACCAGTCCCCATATGCATGCAGGCCCTGACAGTGTCCGCCCCATCCCATGTGGGAGGCATCGGTGGTCACTGTGATGGAGGGCTGCGGGGGCTGCAGGGGGTTGCCCCTGATCAGAAACTCCGGGCGGCCCCACCGCCAGAGGAGAAGGCGGGCGGCCGGAGGTAGCGGCACAGGCCTCGTCAGGGGGTCCCGTGACGGGCGGTAGTGCTTGAGAAGATGGATCTGTAGCGGGCGCATGTGCAGCCGGCAGTCCGGCAGCACATCGACCAAGCTCGCCAGGAACCCTAGGAACTGAAGCCAGGTCCTGGCTGGCACCCGCCGCCTTAGCCGAAGACGGCGGGCGGCGCCCGTAATCGTCGATACCCGCTCCGGGCTGGGACGTGCCAGTTGCCGGGGGATATCGATCACCGCACCCAGGAAGGTCGGGCACTGCGTGGGCACGAGCTCCGACTTCTCCCAGTTTACGAGGAACCCCAGGTCTTGCACTGTTCTCAACAAAAAAGCCAACTGGCGGGAGAGCAGGACCTGGGAGCTGGCTACCAGCAGCCAGTCGTCCAGGTAGCAAAAGACCCGCAGGCCTTGCTGCCGGAGGAAGGCCGCCACGCACGATACAAGCCTGGTGAAAAGGCGTGGTGCGGGCTTCAGGCCGAAGGGTAGGGCGCGGAAGCGGTACACGTTTCCCCCGAACGCGAAGCCCAGCAGATCTCTGGAGGCTGGGGCGATGGGGACGTGATGATAGGCATCCTTCAGATCTATAGATACTGCCCAATCGCCTGGCTTGAGGCACGGGAGTATGGAAGCCAGGGTCTCCATACGGAAGTGCTCCGTATTGATGTGTCGGTTGATTCTCTTGAGATTTAGAATCAAGCGGAACTTCCCCGAGCGCTTGGGGACAAGGAATATGGGGGAAAGGCATAACCGCGGATGATCGCGGGTCCTTTCCACCGCCCCCTTCGCAAGCAAGGCGGCGATCTCGGCCGCCATGGCTCGACGCAGAAGCGGAGACATGCGAGGGGATGGAAGACGGACGACGCCTCCGGGCAGGGGGGTGGCTAACTCGACGGAGAAGCCACCGCCGACAACGGAGAGAACGAAGGCGTCGTCCGTTATGGCCGCCCAGGCCAGCTGGAAGGCCTGAAGGCGGCCGCCCACCCCGGAGGGGGGGCCCTGAAGCGCTCGGGGCAAGGAGTCAAAAGCCGCCGCGGCCCTTGTCGGCCGGGCGGGTAGACCCCCGCTGCTTGCCTCTACCCCTGCGGTTACGGCGCCCCCGGTTTGTGGCCCGGCGGGTCGTCTGTGGGGGAGGCATAGTCACCGTCACACGCTGGGGGGCCGACGCCTGTGGCCGGCGGGGCGATCCCCGGGGACGGTTAGGTCGAGCCTGAACTGATATCAGCTGACCTGCTAACTCCCGCGCCTGCTGGCAACGGGTTAGCGCCTCCTTGATGCGGGGCGCGAACTGGCCAGAGAAAAGGAACGGCCCTTCGAATGGCATCCCACTCGTGAGCTGCGTCCTTTGCCTCACCGGGAACCCGAGGGCCTCGAGGGCCAGGTCCCGGCGTCGGCGAGTAGTGAAGAGTGCGGTACGCGTGGACTGCTTCCATAGATGCTCCGAGATGGACATGAGGAGCGAGTCCAAGAGCTGGCGGTCCTCGGGGGAGACCCGGAGGTCATCCGCCTGTACAGCCAGGTTCGTTAAGGCCCCGGCATAAGCCGCTAGACGCATCGAGGACCTTGCTAGGACCGACAAGTGCGTCCACCGCATATCTTCTTCAAGAAAGGCGCGACGGCGGAGAGGATTGGCCCTGCCTACATAATCCCCGAGAGCTAGGAGCTCCGGGGAGAGGGTCTCGGGCTCGAGGTAGCGGGCCATGTCCGCGGGCTGAAAAGCAAAAGCCCGACGCAGGCCGGCGAGGCCCCTCCTAGGGGGCGGCTCCCGGGCGATACGCCCGTACTCCTCCTTGAAGTCTGCCGTGAGGGGGATACCGGGCTGAGCCCCGGCTCCCCCTCGGAACAGCCGGGACGCCGGGGGTTGTTGTTCCGCCGGGTCCGGGCGAACCGTATAGAATTCTTCGAGGTATCGAAGAAGTAAGGCCTCCGCCTCCTCACTGAGATGCCTCAACCCAGGCGGGGCTTCAGTCCCTGTAAGGGACGGCGCCGCTGAGGAGGCCGACATCGAATCCCACCCAGAAGTAGAGGGTTCGGACTCGGTCGCTGTAGGAGACTCATACAGCTCAGAGAGGAGAGGCATGGGCGGGGTAGGCGTCGGTAGCGGGAGGGGAACCTCCGCTGGCGGCACGCTATAACCCGCCGGAGCTCGGGTCACCAGGCCCGGGGAAGGGCGGGGGAGCCGAGGCTGGGATGCAGTACCCGCCTGGAGCAGGGGGAACTCATCCGTAAGGGCTGTGCCTGCAGACGAGGCTAGGCCACCGGCGGCCGTAGTCTGGTCAAACAAAGGCACCGGGCGACCATCCGCCCGCGCAGGGAAAGTCTCTTCCCCGGGCGGAGCACCCAGCGCCGCCGGGGCGCGGCTCGCGCCCGCCCGCTGGCGGGGGAGCGGCCCTTCCGGCGCAGTAGCGGGTAAGGAGGGGGCAGTAGCGGCTGCAGGCAAGTCAGCCGACTGGCCTGTAAACGCCCAGCCGCGGTTCTCAGCCAACCGGCTCATCATAGCGAAGAGCTCGGCCTCGCTAGGCTGAGATTTGCCCACCTTCTTCTTCTTCTTACCCGTCTTCTTAGTCCTCTTTGCCGAGGGAGAAGTCGATGGGGCAGAAGCGGACCGCTTCCTGGACTTCTTCTTCCTCTTAAGAGTCGCCCGGGGCGAGCCCTGGGGCTGTCCCGCCGGCGGAGTGCCGGTGGAGGAAGCCTCGTAGAGCTGCCAGTCCCAGGCGGGAGCCTCGACCGGCGCCGCCTGGCTAGGCGGGGCGGGGAGAGCTCCAAGGGTGGTAGCTACCGGCCTACGAGAGGTCCGGGTGCTCAAAACCCTGGAGACCTGGGAGGTAGTCGGCTGAGAAGTAGCAGCCGCTACTCCCCCGCTCTCATACCCCACGGGCAGCCCGGTCGGGCCGGGGGGGGAGCGGACAGGGCCATGGCTAGGAGCCGCTCTAGCAGCAGGAGTGACCAGGCGGTCAGTGCTGCGAGCGGCCGGGGCGGGGGCGGCTCTCACGAGCGAGGACGCTCGGAGCGGCTCCCCGGCGCTCTCTAACCCCTGGGTCAGTTGGATAGGACCGGGGGGAGAGCGGGTGGTAGAGCTCCGGTCATGGCGCCATGGCCTGCACCCCTCCTCCTCCGACTCGCTGCCCCCGGAGGCGAGAAGCTCAAGGGGAGGGTCGGCTGGGCCGGACCCTCTACCCTCCGGCGCAAGCGCCGGTAAAGGCTCTCCCTCTACAGGGGGATCCCGGGCGGGAAGCCCTAAATCCGGCGGCCTGGCGGCCGCGGAAGGGACCAGGGCTTTAGGAGCCCTCTGGATCGGGGGGTGGGAAGTTAGCCAAGCCTCTAGCTGAGCCCAAGTAGGCTCAGACCAAACGGAGCATACCGCACAGGGATCGGGACGGGTGCATCGCCTGTGCAGTGGACAACACGCGTGCACGTCCCAGTCCGGCAATCCCCGGCGGCAGACCTGACATCTAAGAGTCATACCTGTAAGGGGAAAGGACTCAGTTAGACACAGAACATATATATAAACAAAAAATATGTATCACCAAGTCAATTGTAAACAAAAAAGAAATTTGTGTACAAGACAAGGGGCGGGAATTAAAGAGCGCTGTGCCAACAAGATAGATCTACATTGACGGCAGAGCGCTACGAACGCCTAGGAAAGAACATGAAATTAAAACATGTACCAAAAAAGCCCAGAAACCCATGTCTACATAAATGATGTGCATTTTGGACCGGGCGGCTTGCCATAGGCGAAAAATCAAATCTGGCGGCATTTGGCCTGCCATACAAAAAATTTTTCTCAAAGTTTCCAATTTCAACCAAACGGTGGAAAACACTAAAAAACTAACTCCCGGGACTACTAAATGTCCAACGAGAGGAGAAAAATCTAAACAAAAGCGACCAGAAGGCCGTACAATGGTAGGCAAAGCAGAACAGGGGAGAATCGAGCCAGCACAAGCCACGCTCCGAAGCCGCGGTGCATACAACACACAGTGTGTGTGAAGCAACGCAACTCAAACGAAGTCGGCACAAAGCCGAAACAAAAGCCTGATTTTCCCCTTTTCCGCCGATACAAAGTATCTAAAACGAATTGCTAGCCTAAAACAACAATCAAAAGAATAGAAAATGGAAAGAACTGGCCTGATTGTTGGTAATCTGCGTCGGATGGCGACGGATTTAGGGAGCAATCACAAAAAACGTCTTGTTCGTATAGGGTGCGAACAGGAAGGAGGAAGTGTCATGGCGGGTGACGGGTTTCATACGGCAACCCGGGGGACGGAGGCGGTGTATGGTAGGCTATTTGTGAAATAATTTTATGTTCGGTTATGGGCAATTATAGGATATAATAGCATACTGTAACAGATAGGTGGTCGGATGTACTGATAGTAGATATATCACGTCTGATTTGGAATACTGTATAAGTGGTTATTTTCGCGATTTTCGCGAGTCGGTCCTCGCGAAAATTTCCACTTCAATATATGGCTGTTTATAGTAACAAAAACATCACAAAAATCGCGAAATTAAACCCTCGCGAATTTCCCTACCTAGTCCAAAATCGCGAAAATATCTGTACGCGAAAAAAACAGCTTATACAGTACGATGATCATTAGTCTGTTTAAAAGTGTACCAACCACCTGAAAAAATAATTTGTATACCGCTAGAAAGTATAAAATTAACCTCAAAGAACTTTACCTGAAATTCTATAGGTCAACAGTTTAGGAGTATGAAGGAAATAAAGAATAACATGAAGGTGCTCGCGCAGAACAGAACCTCCGAGTTGGGTTCCGCGCGAGCCCTTATCTTGGCAAGCACGTACAGGTGCGTTGAGTAGTCTACTCACAAGTTGCTGTTATGCTTATAGAGAGTGTAATTGAACTTGTAATATCTCTTTATAGAAGTGATATTCGAAGCCCACATTTGGAATATAGTAGAATGACATGGAGCCTCTAACATACAGAGTAAAATATTTTTTGGTGATTGGTACCTTTTAATGACTATCCAATCAACCATCTACACCTGCTTCTACTACATGAACCCACCTCTAAATGAGTTGTTAATCATGCTATTTGCGTCGCTGGTTTGCGTCACCCCCCAGACAGTGGTAACGACACTCAAAGACTGCTGGGAAGGCTGCTGAGGCTGGCCCTGCCATGCAGAATCACTGAAAGACAAAAAATAACAACAATGAAGTATATACAGCTATGACATATAATTGGTACAATCAACCATCTATGCCAATATAATCAGAGTAGTTTACAACTACATACCTGGGTAAAATTGATATTTAAAAACTTGATAATAAAATGAAAAAAATCAAAAAGTGTTTATGTCATCTTCTTCATTTCTATCAAATGGTGAAAGCATTCTACAAATTCTCTGCCTTTGATTTTCACAAAAAATATGGGGAGTTTATTAACACTTGATTGAAATCAAGTTTATTGAAGGAATCTATTTCTACAAATGTATTGTGTGATATGAAATGACTAAAACATAAAGCAGTAATTCTTTTACAGAAATGATTATATTTATGGAAAAATTGGAAATACAGAATTCCTTGATTTTTGATAAAAATATCTACTTGTGACCACAAGAGACATTTCATCCTGTAAAAATGATTCGGATGAACATCATTACCATAAAACAGCTGACAGAGTTTTTTTTAGACAATGGAAAGAAAATGGTTGCTTTTGTTAATCTGTTTGAATTTAGGGGTAGTATGATGGAGCACTCTACAAGTCAAAGGCTGGGGTTGGTATTAAAGTTGGCTTGTTTTGTAAGCAAACATGATTCACAACGCTAGATTGGATAGTAGGAAGTCTTTCATTCATGCCATTCACACCACTGACTTGTACAATACATCCTCTATGAAACCTCTACTACCCTGTTCACACTTGGTTATGTACAGATCCCTCTTACTGTCTCTCTGGATCAAATATGATGCTTTACATGTATGTATTCTTTCATACAATTCACAAGGACATCTTCTGAAATGTTGTATCTAATATATTGGCATTAGAGTAAATTAAGTGTTTATCAATTTGGCATGGAATGTAAGGAGAAACATCCTAATTTTTTTTCTTCAAATTATTATAATCATTTTATGTTTGTTTGAAGTAACAATAAAGGTTCTATTTGGTCACCTCCAAATCATAGATATCATCATAAATAGTGGATAAATTTCAAAGAAAGTTTAAACTACTGTCACCACTTGATCTTAATTCCAATCACATTTCAGATCGAGTTTTTCCCCATGTTTTATAAAAAGTTGAATAGAACATTTTTTTTAAATGAAACTCTACTTCATGTACACTGTTCACACTTGGATAAGGGTGCTTTTTGCCCCCGTCTCTATCTCTGTAAGACCTCAAAGTTTATTCTTTAATACCCTGTTCATATCAAGACATCAAAGTAACTAAACTGTCAATGAGAAACATGCAGAATAACCTTGAACCTCCCTCATCAGCCTCTATTCATACCTCATGGATTCAGTCACAATAATCCAATAGTCAGGTTCACACGCAGGGAGCTTAACTACAAGTTTCGCTTGTAGTTTCAAAACTTTAAGTTATCTTGTAGTTTCAGACTGTATGAAAGGACTCGTAGTTTCGAAATTTCAAGTTTACTTGTACAAGCTAGCTTGTAATGCCGAAGCCAAAAGCAACAGGGGGGGGGGGGGGGGGGTCCTCTCTTGTAGTTATGGACCATGTAGACAGAATGAACTTTCAGTTTAGTAAACTCATTGTTAATGCTGACCTCTCTGTTCATGTTAAACTATGATGCCATGATTGTAATCTCAGAAAAATGAGAATCGTTGTTTCGGGCCCGTGTGAACCCTCGTCGTTGTTAGTAAGTCGTTGTGTGTTGTTAATTTAAAGTTTCGTTAACTTAAAGTTTCGAAACCACAAGTCCCGTATGAGTGTAGCTAATAAGCGATTTAACCTAAGTGTAGCCCCTCTTCACAGAGTATTTTAATCCCACTAGCTTCAGTGTCTAAGCAATATCATCATAGCATGATTTCAAACTCTTTGGTATATTTTGTTATTCCTAATTAACAATTAATAGGATAATAATAATAATAATAATAATACACATGCTCATCCATTAGCAGCCACAATGAAGTTTGTATCCTATTGGGGACCCATTCAACACTTGGGTGGAGAGGCGCAATGTAGATAAAATGTTGATACAATGCAACTTAATCGGTTTCATGAATTTACGTATTTGCAGCAATTTCTCCCCACAAATAACTTTGATATTTCATTCTTAATCTCCTTAGTAATGATTATTATTTGCATATATCAAGGAAAAATTATAATAATTTACTAATTCTTTCCCACAACCAGAGAGGCAGATGAACAAAGAAGGATCGACAGATAGGCAGAAACATTCTAAAATAAAATAGGAGGGAGACTGACACAATGACAGACAGATAGAATGGAATGCTTTACTAAGCTGGCTAATTAACAAGAAGTCCATTAATTGCTACTCGTTGAAGAGGAACAAAAACAGGAAGCACGACCTCCTCACACTATCTAAAACGCATTTATTCCTCAAAGCTCCACCCTCCATCGACAAAGGTGGGCAAAATAGAAACAAGAGATTGGACACTCATCATAGACTCCTCAGCAGTCGAGATAATGCTCACAGTAAACAGCTCCCTCGGGAGTCAATCGGAGGCGCATAATGGGACCGGTCTGCTAACCGGATAAATGGGATAAAAATAGCCCCGAACTTCTGACTTTGCCCCGCAACCGGGCGTGGACAATTGGATTCCATTTTTGTCTTTTGCGCGTCACGATGCAATGCCGAAAGGCTAGAGTCTCATTATATGGAAACCTAGGATATATGTAATTGCAACCCATTTAATGCGTTCAGAAATTGAATTTCAATTAATTCAAACAGAGGTACCCAGAGAGCCACAGGGTATTTGGTCTCTTCTTATTTTTTTTTGAGAAAGCATCCACAAAAAAACGTTTTAAGATATTAACACTTTCCCCCTATTATTTGCATTTATTTTTGTATAATTGCTTTATGACCTTTAAAATATTCACAGTAGTCTTGTCAATATCATATTCCTTCTCATGCCCTCTCTGTCTCCAAATCAAATTGAATTTCTATTTGCCTCTTTTTTGCAAGCATTTTTAGAAGTCTTCCCTGAAATAATACACAATGCAGGTTAAGCTGAAAGGGTCAATTCATTGCACAGTCTATGAATATGCCTATAAGGGAGAAAATGAATGGACCTAGAGAGATAAGGGATAGATTTTTGAATCACAATGATAAAACCGAGTTTTATCATTGTTAGAAATATGTACTATCGAAGGGAGTAAATATAATGCACTTCTTGTTCAACTGAGAATGAAGATGACAATATGATAAGCAGATGAAAATAGAGGGAAAGGGGGAGGGCACTGGCAGAAAGCAAATCAATTAAGCCTAGCAATGCTGTCCATCCCAACCGAAAATCAAATTGTCAGATGTTGGGGGGGGGGGGTAGCTGGTAAGAGGGTGAGCTGACAATGAACGACACGACTGATGTATCTTGATTTCATCTCATACAGGGGATGACCCGCACTGACTTGAGAGATGCAGTCTGAGAATTCAGACCTGCGTATCTGCTTTCTGCATGACAAGCAACCATGTTCAAGAGGAAAGAATCCCTGTGAGTTGAACAAATGAGCAGTGTTTTTCACAGGTACAGAATTATTCTATTCATAACAATTATATATTCATCTTAACATGTAGAGCTCTAAGAATCATGATTTGATAGTATAGCAAAACAAGTCCAATTTTGTGGAATGGAAAATTCTAATGTTGCATTTGAAACTCCTTGTTTATTTAAGATTTAAGGGCTTTCAATTGATTCCTATTCATTCTGTATTGAAACAAATAAAAGTCTTTTAATTCCTAATGATGTGCAATTTCTTGTCCTTATCAATAGATAAAATACTAAAACACAAGTGTTTTTAAATATAAATATATTGATGGTTCGAAAAAAATAACTTCAATTGTGTTGAAGTAGGTCTTATAATAGACAGACTGTCAAAGTCATCAAACACAGTACATAATAGAGGTTTTATACTGTACTCCAATTTATAGCATACTTCCATTATACTCATTACTCTCAATGACTCTAACATATAAAAATCTTCCTGACATAGCAACAACCCATACATGAAAGGTGAATGATATCCATAGTGTGTTACTACCGGTACGCATTCCTCGAAGAAACTTGTACAAACTGGAATATATTCAGAATAAACTGCTGTCCAGGACCAGTCAATCTCAATACCGAGGTCTGAATCTCTAGACTAGTGAGTGAAGAAAGCGGCCCAATATTGAGGGTTGATAGTCGGTAGATGATGCCCTTAGCACAGTGACTTGCCTTTAACATAACCCATCCCCTACTGCAGTTGTATGCAGTACCAAGAGGCACGGATAATTGGACGCAATATGCACGCACCTCCACCACGCACCATCTCTGCCCGGTTCTGTCCTCCGCGGGATCGAAGAGAGGTGATGTACAGCAGCTGCTTGTCGATTCAAGTCTTCTTAACGGAGTGAGCTCTTGCGATCCATCGGTTAACAAGATCATTTTAACGCAATCGTCATCCTTCAAATGAGTTGTAACACTGCCCTCAGATGGGAGGCGGAGATGTATAAAAAAATATCTAATTTCATACCAACTCCGTGCTGTTACCATTATTCAAAAGGTAATCACCAGTAAAGGCCCACCATATATTATTTCAAAATATGAACAGACATATATGGAGCAGATGCCCCACTTCAAGAGGAGAAAAATATGATTTAATATGTGTAAGCTTACAACACATGTCAGATAAGGGAAATTTGTTCTTATGAACATCGGAAGGGGAAATTTAAATTTACACATCATATAACAAAATGTCAGCATGAAATTCCTTTAAAAAATGTTTGAATATTGCAGGAAGTTTTGTGCATAAGATAAAGGACACTGGAGATACAGGAAATGAAAATGTCTGTTTAAAATAGCAGTGACAGATATCATATAAAAACAAGGAATTTGACCTTAATTTTAGACAGGATGTAAGGAAGGATGTACATCATTTTCTTAAACTTTGTTTTCTGTCTTTGGAATTTCACTATATAACAATATTGCCAGCAGTAATAATGTCGGCACAATACTTTTATCTATTTTGACTTTTTTTTTTTAAATTCAAATATTAGGCATTAATGAATTGTATTTTGTCTTGTTGTTTTGTTTGTTTTTTTATGTATGTATTTTAATATGTAAATTCAAATGTATCAGCTTTTAGCTGCAATCTTGAATATTTTTCAATAAACCAAACCAAACCGAATCTAAGCACTATATGATGATTGCTACAGTGAAAAAAAAATTATCATTTGTGAACTTTCTTATTCTTTCAATTCCCATGTATATAAGAATACCATACTATCGAATTTCACATAAATAAAATTACTATTCTTCATATACTCTAATTTTCCAAAAGAATGACTGAATTACATTGTAGCTCACAACCTGGGACCGAATCGAATTTCACATGTTTATGTACTGCCATATATACCCTTATCTGTGAGCAGAGCTTTCCATTTTTTGTTTTTCCCAATGTTTATGTCATTTTGTTATCATTTTGATGATTCCACCCTCACAATACACAATGTTTCATATTAGCTATATAGTCAACCATCCAGAATAATGTCCAGACAATTTCTTTCACCATACAACTTCGTGACCAGGACTCAACTTTCTTCTGTTTGTGAGACTTCCTCTAATGTTGCACTGGCTCCACAGTTTCAGTTTCAACAGCAAAGATCTAAGAAACTCTAATTATACAAATCTTCCTTACATGCCTTGGATACAAAACATTCTTGTTATCGCGATAAAATAACAAAAACAAAACAATGTGGTTTCATTAAGGAGGATAGCTTCCTCTATCAAGATGTAACCATGGCAACAGACCATTAACAGTCTCCATCATGATATATAATGTAGGAGCCGATTCCATTGTAGAGGGCTGATACAAAAACACTAGATTTCAAAAATTCAAACTTAATCACCATGAAGATGAAAGCCCTTAACATCAAAGTTTTATCACATTGCAATAATCTCTAGTTGAAGGTGTCTCAATGGAAGGTTTTCTTTTCTTTTTTCCTGGTTTGGAGAAGTTATGACAGTTACAAAACAAAAAATTACTCTTTGTTAATGTCACCTCTTTTAAGATGTATGCTGCTTCATATGGGAGCAGTGCATTAGTGGAAGGTTTGAGTTTGAAAGTTAGGTTATAGTCGGGCAAATGCTCTATGACAATTCCGAATCGATTTACATTGCAATTATAGACAAGAATAGGTGTTTATTTTGTTCTATAAGTTCCCCGTGGCACTTTGGGGGAATTCTGGTGAAAGGATAAAAATGGCTAAAATAAATATCCACAAAGAAAATATTTGAGGCTTGATGTAACCTACTTCTTAAATACATAATTTCATTAATTATTTCATACATCATTACTTTTATCTTTTGTGGGAAATGCCATCACTATTCAAGTTCTTCTATAATCTCTTTATTTGTAGGGGTAAAAAAAACTAGTTCACCCTGGCTCTCTATGAGTTATTTAACAGGAATGTTTTTACATCGAAGTATTGAAAATATTCCTTTCAACAACCATAACTCCCCATAAAATATTACAACTTCTAACCCGCTTTTTCAGATATTTGACGAGATAAATTTGTTTGTGGTGATGCTCTACATTTTGTCACCACCTACCTGTTCTTTCTCCAGCGTTATTCTATGCAAGGATTCCCAGGAATGAACCAATTTTAGAAATGACATTTGACTGTTGATTACCGTGACATTTTGAAGATGTCACGATCCGACCAACTACAGGAGCGATGTGAGTAACCTAACAGATGGGTACCCCGCACTATTTTCAAAGATTAAAAAGGAGTCATTAAAATGATGAATATCTCACCAAATTGAGACACCTGGAGGGAAATTGGAGATGGAGGGAGGACAAAATGGAAGAGACATGAAGAAAAACATACAAGAAAGAGAGAAAGGGAATTAGAACAGGAGGTAGGAGAAAAGAAGAAAAAGAGAAAGAGAATGAAAGGAAAGTAGAGAAGGGAGGAGAAAATGAGTAAAAGGGAAAGAGAAAGATCAAGATAGAAAAAAAAGGAAAACAAGAAAGAAAATGAGACAGAAAACCAGAACGAGAAAAAGGGATAACGTCTATTAAGAGCCAGAAGGGCACTAACTCTATGTGAAATAATGGAATCAACATCATTCTGGCTCTGAGAAGAAGATATAAGAAGATGTCTTTTTAACACTTTCATAAAAAAAAGGGGGGATTGGGATAAAAACAGAGAACGAGAGACAGAGACAATGAAGGGGAAAGAAAGAAGAAATGAGAGAGAGAGAGACAGAGAGAGAGAAGATGATATTACGAACTAAGAGAGAGTCTTTGTAAGGATTTCAGTCATTACCATTTCAAAGAAGCCATTATGAATATTATAAATGGTATGAATAAAAGAGTACAATGCATTCAACATGGGGAGAGGGGGGGAAAAATTTTTCAATTATTGGACAAACCTGAGTAACATTCCTTACAGAGCAAGAAGAGCCACATTTCTATGGACTTATGACTTTGTGATACTAATCCGTTGATATCTAACATTTCAATCCATGGAGCAAAATTACCATACAAATAAAAGCATCTTCTTTGAAATCTGGTAGACAGTTAATAACCTAAAGAGCCAGGTTGCTCTTACTTGCACATCTTGGATAACAAGAGTAGCTAAACATCTCCACAAAAAAAAGAAAAACAGAAGAAGGGTCTCACTACTTTGTTAGCTTGTCTTTACTAAGGAGATCTACCCAGGCAAGTATTATCTTTTCTATCCATGGGAACATACTCTTGAAGATGATGTATCCTTGTATCCCTGCATGCAGAACATAACAGTGATTTCACAATACCAGACTGTGAACCTTTCCCCAAAACCAGGTCTGTCTTTCTCCACAAAAACATGTTTCCTTTTTATCTTGCACAATTTCCGAGATAATTTGTATATCATGATGTCTTGCTTGATTCGTATTGGTGAAATGTATAAATAGCTTTGCCAAATACCTTGAGGCTGTCTAATTTGATTTCTTCTTCTTCGTCTATCACTTTGTCACAAGGGGGTGTTACAAACTATGTACAGTATGGCATACAAAAAGAAGTGAGATTCAAATGAAAAAGCAATCTATATACAGAAGAGAAATGTAAAATACCAAACATGAAGGTAGGTTAAGAAAAGCAGATACAGATTTAATTGCTTGGTTCAAAATGAATTTCAACAGGCATTTCTAATGCAAGACTGGCTGTTACTCCGGAAACTGACAAAAGCTTAAAATAAAATAAAGATATCTTCTGCTAAGGACCAAAACGATGTTAACTCTATGCAAAGTTGTAGGAGTTATCGTAAAAAGTGTGGTGCATTTCAAAAGTATAACCTCTCTCTATACTGGAGTAGAATGACCAACCTTCAGGCTCTCGAGAAGAGTTATTGGAATAATCGTGCAAGTTTCATTTGAGAGTATGGTGCATTTAAAAGCATGACCTCTCTCTATACAAGAGTAGGGCATACCTGTGTGGCACTGGAGGCAGACTCTTCTGCATCTGTTGGTGCATCGAATCTGAGTTTGTCTTGGTCCCAGCAGCTGACGAGTCTCCTTCCTCTCTGGACTTCTGATGTCTCAGGAGCAGGAGTCTCCCAAGATCTTCACACCAAGACGACAATTGGGCTGCAACAAGACAAGGAAACAAGGATTTTAAACTTAAAGTTTAATGTTAGATAACACATGATGGCCATAAATAGGAGCATCTTTCTTGAAGTTAGTCTAAGCTTTGGTTTAAAAAAAATATATATCTTCACCCAAAGATGTCTCCAGGAGGAATTTACCAAGATTTTCACAAAAAGATGACAACTGATGAAGATGAAGAACATCTAAATCTATGGGAGTGATAAACAGGCATTTCTTAAGCACAACTGGATATTTTTACAGGAGTATAAATAACAGATACATGTATTATTCTTAAAGCTAGCCTTGTCTTCTAGTTTATATGATAAAGCAGAAAAAGATCTTTGCAAAAAGATGAAAGTTGGGCTGAAAGTAGAAAAGAGAGTGATTATATTAAAGTATTAGGGTTAGCAGACAAGTCAGGAGTAAAGAAACTAAGCTACACATAGGTGTTCCAAGAATAACAAATCTCTACAGAAGTAGTCCTTTACTTCATAGACATGCATAAGTAGACCTGCAAGTGCACAAAGAGTGATAGGAGTGACCATACTTCATGGTTCTCAACAGTTGGGGGTAAATGATAAATTGGTATGGTAAGGAGGTACAAAGATATACAAGCAAGGAATTATGTGATAACTCCTAAATTCAAGCAAGAAGGGTCACTAAGTATTGATAGACTATGAATCTCTCCAACTTAAAAAACAATAGCTTTCCTTCATTGCAGACGTCAAATGAGAGGCAGGAAGTTTTGACACTACTGACGGACGGGGACAATAACAATCAATTAGATGTCATGTTAGAGATCACCTGCTCCGTGAGGGATTCCTCTTATTAAGCCTCCTCCTCATCAACTACTTAGAAATGTATCACATAGCTGATGCGGCTGCTGGTTGCCAACCAATGTCATCCATCCCATTTCCTCCTAAGGTTACACTTGCTTTGTTCCACGGCAAAGGATTTCTATTACTCTCCTGCTCCATTTCATTTGGTTTCGAAGGATGCATCGCCATGGCAACACACATCAATCGCACAAGACAATAACAATTAATGTTTTGCAGCAACCTTGATTCATTCTGGGCATGCCATGTATCATCAGGCCATGGAATGAACACATTACCTCCCAGACGATACCTGTCTGTAATTGGGGCTATTCTCAAGTGTAACAAACGGATGTTCGACTCATCTGCATGATCCCATATTTGCAAATGAATGTACACGTAGGACCTTCATATCAACTTGGAGGCTTAATAGTCGTTACTAAGTCAATCCTCCATATTTCATTTCATAAAAATTTGAATTATCAATGAAGATTACGGAAGAATTGAAATGAGAAAAGTGCATGTTACTGACATCTTTTGATATTAATTAAAACTAGAGTACAATCCACTGAAGCCCACTGAGTATATAAAAAACAACACTGTAAAACAGTATCACCATCAATAATCATCATCATCATCATCATCATCATCACATCGTCATCATCATCATATCGTCATCATCATTACATCATCATCATCACCACCACCACCACTACCTCATTCATAACAATCTTAGTCATCATCATCATCATCATTGTTGTCTCTGTCATCATCATCATCAACTTCATCACTATCGTCATCATTATCATCACCCTCCTCATCCTTCTCATTCCTCGTCATCATCATAATCATAATCACCACAAAAGTCGTCTAATCACTTTTACTTATCAAAAAGTATTTATACTGTATTATCTAAGTGACCACAGCACGTGCCTTACTTTGCCATAATCTTGTCTGGGAGTAGCGTTAGCATAAGGCATTCAGAAGCATGATGCACAAAGATCCTTCTCACGAGGAGGAGATGTTAAAATGGGTTTAAACTAAACGAGGCTAGAGTCTTTCTTGGCTCCATGCTTGGGGTTCAAGATCACTACCCCTGAGGGACTCCAGGCTGGAATGTGAGAGAGAGGCTTGGATAAACAGCTAGAAAAATGGGAGTGCATTCCTCTGCACCAAGGATTGAGCTATCTCCTTCAGGATTGCACAGGTATGACGTAGGCACTCAGCAAGGTGCGGTGCTAGGGAGTGGGAGCAGGGGGATGGAGGAGGGGGAGGGGGGAGGGAAGAGGGAGGAGGGCGGAGGAGGTCCAAACAAGAGGTGGCACTCAGCAAGGTGCAGTGCTAGGGGGTGGAAGCAGGGAGACAGAGGAGGGGGTCCACACAAGAGGTGGAGAATCATGGTAGGGATAAGCTAAGGTGGGATAAGCTAAGGTGGGATAAGCTACGGTGGGATAAGCTAAGGTGGGATATGAATAGAGGGGCAGGTAAGGGGACAGGTTTGCTAAGGTGCTGTAGCTGCGAAAAGGGGGTCTGTGAGGGGTGGACGGGATTCCTAGTAGGTAGTAGGAGCAAGGAGTTATCACAGAACTCCTTGGTAGGAGTAGAAGGGGCGGGGCAAGGAGAGGAGGGGTTGGATAGGTAAAGCACATGGGTTGGAGTAGGGTAAGAGGGGCTAGGATAGGGAAGGAGGGGCAGAGACAGGGATATATGTGGTTAGGGTAGGGGACAGATGGGATTGTTGTAAAGGTGGAGGGGATCCCAGTAGGGGTAGTGGGGGCAGAGCAAGGAGGGGGTGGATATGTAAAGCAGACGGGTTGGAGCAGGGTAGTAGGGGCTGGGATAGGGGAGGAGTGGTCGATGCTAACGGTGTAAGTATACCAGGGATTCTCTTTTGTGAGCATTGTCGAAATGTAAAATATATACAAATTGACATCAACCACCTTCCTGAAAGACTATTCTGAACACTTCAATACCACACCCCTTTCTATGCCATTTAGTTTACAATTACAAACAATCATTACGATGAACATTAAATTAAACATTTTGGGAATTTGTTGTTTTTTTTGTCGAAATATATTTCAGGGGAATTCACACTGCTCACTACTCCCACTCTGATTGTGGGAAAATTATATAGGCAAAATCAATGGGTGAAAACCAGAGAGGTAGAGACATGTACATGTACATGCCTGGAAACACCAGAAAAGTGAAATGAGGAGGGGGTAAACTGGGGAAGAATGGGGGGGGGGGGTAAGGGAAGGGGAAGGGGGGTTATCCTGCAGCTTAGCCTGACCCAATCTCGCTTGGAAACATGTATGCAGCAAAGTTTCCGGTGACGAGAGAAGAGCATAAATCTGCTGGCTTAGAATCCAAACAGGAGGAAGCGCTTTCCTAAAATTCTTGACTCCTTCTGCAAATCCACCCCTGGAGGTAGGGGTATTGGTATTCTTATTTTGTTTAGGAACATTCCCATTCTATATTTTTGTCTGCACCCTCTCTATCTCCTGCCTTCAAATAAAGTTCAAGAATGATCATGCACCATGTTTGAATGCTAGTCTCTAAACAAAACTTTTTAAAAAATTACTGTATGTTGATCAAGAAAGAAAGGAAAAAATACATGAAAATGAAGAAAAGCTCCATATGAGCTCTGGCAATCGACAAGAACGGAGGAAATCTCACTTTTCTACCTGAAGAACAACTATTGAGCATAAAAGGAAAAATATCACTGACTTGAACCAAGCCTAAATCAACTTGTCAATGCTTGTGTTTGGAATAGCAATAGTGCAATGCATACCCTATGTATGAGTAGTTCACAGTCTAAATAATTCAGATCTCGTTGTATAACTGACAGTTATTATGCTATTACTGAAAACTGTGAATGTAATGCACTTATTTGAGCACACATCCACTTTTGTGACACATTTTCTATACAATGTATTCTAGTCTACCTAGGAGAGGCAAGTAATTCCACCATCCCTGCCCCTCCCCCCCAAAAAAAAAAAAAAAATAAATAAAAATGCCTTCTGAAGAATTTTCAACAGATGAGGATATGTTGGGCATTATCTTAGAAGTTACTGTCTAGCTCTTCCCATGGCATAATTTTCAGGACCCCCTTTTCTTCTGTTTTCTAAAGGTAGTTTTTACATAGCCTTTGATGGATGTTTGGGGTCATTTTTCTGCTGGAAGACAAACTTGTGGAGGTAGTCACTGAAAAGGTCTCTCATTGTCTTCTGAAGATGAAGCTCACTAGCTGGGCATTTTTCTCAGACCTTCCTGTCCAGCTCTTCCCATATCAACTCTATCGGATTCAGATCCAGGACTGGGGTGATCAATCCATGATTTTCCGGACCCCTTTCACTTCTTTTTTCTCCAGGTAGTTTAAGCACAAACAGCCTTAAGGAATGCAAAACTTTTTCATCTTCAGAAGGCATAGAGAGACATTTCCAGTGACTACCTCGACAATTTGACCAGCCGGATGCCCAGGCTGTGCCATGCTGTGATCGCTGCCAGGGGTGTGTTCTTAGATTAGAAGTCTTTATGATTTGAAATATATTAAAATAACACTTTGAAATATAAATAAATGTTCATCTCTTGACATACCATCATTCATTTACCCCTTACTTTCTTTGAAAGGGTATACACAAAATAATGCAAAGACTATAACTTTCTATGAAAAAAGAAAACAAAACAGCATTGTTCCCAAAGTGTTGATGTGTTTCCCAAATGAAAATAGTAGTTTTCTGCGTGATTATAGCAACGCTTATTGTATATCAGTCAACAAATTTTTAATATTCATCAGTAAAAACGAGGGTCAGAGTTTGTAGAATGTCGAAAGGGTAAAAATGCTGGCACAACTGACCAAACGAATGACCTCATATTTTACACTGGAAATTATATTGGGGGGAAGGGGGGGGGGGGGGGTAGGTTGCCTTTTCAACGCATGACTGCCTCTTGAAACGCTTTACATATGTTAAACTGGTGTCAACTTGAAGGCTGATGGCTACTCTTCAGTTTGATACCATATTGTGGAAGTGCCACAAATCTGATGATATATGAACTGTGGATGATTGTGAGAAATCATTTCTTATTACAGGTGTATACCCAAACTTTTGGAGGGCAGGGTATGTATTCTGCTTTTATGTTTGGTTAGAAATACTCTGAAAAACCACAACTATAGGTCCAAACTCCAAAAATATTAAATATCCAAAAGGAATATGGAGTAGAGCTGTATTATTGAGGGAAAGATCACTTACACAAGGAAGTCATAGATTAGTATATGTCAAATTGACATGACCCACTAGAAAACAAAACTGCAACTACAAAAAACAAACACAGTACAGTGCCTTCATATATCTATAGACATGATCGTTTGTAATGAAGAAGTGTTTAAGAGAAGGTTCAGTTCTGGGAAAAGGTGAAAGATAATTTGTGAGCTTTCTCATTCTTTTTGATTTTAGTTCGGAAGAATATCATAGTAGAAATGTCCCCTGAAAAGGATGATACTCTTCAAATGCCCTCATATTCCAAATATGACAAGAAATAGCCGAAGTGTTTTGGCTGAACATTCATGCCACGTGTGTGCAGTCCCATATACCTATTTCTGTGTGCAGTGCATGTGCTTTCAGTGAGACTGGGTCAATATCTTATCATTTTGATTATTCTAAAACCTCACAGTATAGGCCTACACCAGTGCTTATGTAGACATGATTAAACTTTGCTTTAAGACATTTTCTTTCACAATGTAATCATATGAAAAGAACTCAACTTTATTTTTAAGAGGAAAGTGGTCAAATATTATGCTTAA
Organism: Heliocidaris tuberculata; assembly: GCA_025618425.1. Taxonomy (NCBI): domain Eukaryota; kingdom Metazoa; phylum Echinodermata; class Echinoidea; order Camarodonta; family Echinometridae; genus Heliocidaris; species Heliocidaris tuberculata. The sequence goes on from CM046851.1 coordinate 4,653,705, forward strand.
ATCAACTTCACCTTTACAAGTAGGTCACTTCTGTTGAAATGTAAATTCTGTTTTGTAGTAATGTAAAGGATGGCATTTCAATGAAGATACAAAAATCATGTAGGCCTACCCTATTTATTAAAAAAACATGTAGATAATGAAATAAAACACAGGAAAAAAACATAATTTTGTGAACAAAATAACAGAAGAGACTAAAATTGTACACATAATACAAGCACGAAAGACATAACAAAAGAGTGCACAGCTATTCTTTCAATTGAGGGTTATTTTGGGCTTTAATGGTGGTTACTTTGAGCTGACTTTCTTTTTAAAACCACAATCATTTATTGGAAACACACCACCTACAACCCCCCCCCCCCCCCCAGACTGGGGCCAAGAAAAAGGATATACACTTGTTGAGCTTGTCTTCAGCTATTCACAAAATTCTTCAAAGGCATTAGTCACTACATTTAACCTTTGATTTTCACAAAATAAGCATTTTAAAGATGTAATCCTGAGATATACTGGGTTTGGTATTCAACGGGGTAAGTTATTTAATTTGAAACACTAAATTGTGCAAAACTACACATAGTCTACTTTTTAAAATGGGGGGGGGGGGGGGGGGAAGGGTTGCAAAGTTTAAAACAACATACAAGAGCAAAAATGACAGTATATTTGTAAATTAACTTTAAATTTGTACTCCTTCTTTTGTAGACATTTTGTTGATCAGGCAAACTCTAATATATGATCACAAATACCTGGAATTTTTTTTATTGACTAGGCTTAAATATAGGAAGAGAGGAAGGAGGAAAAAACACAAAAAAGAACTACAGCCTACAAAACCACAAGAACTGCCTAACAATATTTAGTAGGAATCGACGCTCAGCCAAAACAGTACAAGTATTACAAATTTCAGCCTACATCTGACAACCAACAAAACACTGAACACAAAACAAATTATCATATCTAAGTCTACCAGTGCCAATAAGGAAGACAAGAGGGCAAAATATTATGGATAGAAGCGGAAAGCAAGATAGAAGACTGGTTCCTGTAAAGGAAACCTGATTCTGGCATGGATCGAGAGTTCAAGATCATGCTGGCACTGAGACTGAGTAGGATAGAATGGTGTCTCTTCTATTGTGAAGGGAAGAGACGCAATCTAGCTTTTAAAGATAAAGTTGAGTTCTGGTCATGAGACTGAATTGTCAAAGAGACTGTCTCAAAGCAATTGGGAAAGGTTGATTATATAGCACATGAGAATTGGTGTATGCTGTAAGGTTTTGGAATCACCAAAATTATAACAAAATTGACTCAATCCTGCTGACAATCACATGTACTGCATACAGAAATGTGTATATGGGACTAAACACAAATTTTCATCCCAAACATTTCTGCCGTTTCTTGTCATATTTCCAATGTGAGGGTATTTGAAGAGCAATCCTTTTCAGGGGACATTTCTACTATGTAATCTTCCAAACTATCATAAAAAGAATGAGAAAGCTCAATTTTTTTTTTTTTTTTTACTTTCCCAGAAATCAACCTACTCTTTAATGACAATATGGAGACTTTTCATACAAGCTACGGCATACATCACTCTAAATTTACACAAGTTTACAAAATCGAAAATACTATAAGTTAATATAGACATTATAGAATTGAAAATATGAGTCTATATTTGGATGTTCATAACTATACATGCATGTTCATCAATTGAAAGAAAATATTGTAATTTCCATTCGCAAAAATGATGCATTCATGTCCATAGTTGCTGCAATCACTGAAAATAATTTAATTGTATGCTATATGCCTACCTGTAGTGAGGTATTATTCTAAAAGATGGTGAAATCATCATCCTTTATGTGCTTCTTAGCTAGTATTTCAATTAATTCCTTGTATCTCCTTTTTCCCAATAAAACGGTAAATTTCTATCATTTCTGGCTAGGGTGTAATGTTGTCTTGTTCCTGTTTTCCACATGGGCTGTAGAGCCATATGTAGATTAGGGGGAATTCCCTAACAGGACTATCAGCTGATGTTATCACCTGTTAGATGGGGTACTCAAACTTAGTCTACGTTCACAGACCTGAATGCGATCACTATTTTTGCAGACGTTCTTAGTGATTGGCCAGGTAAATATTGCTTCAAATACCAACAAAATTCATGATCAAATAACATTTCAAAAATTCATAGAACTCTAATAACATCTAAATATGCTGCTCCTTAGTAACAACATGCAAGCTTCCTTCAGGGTTGCCTGACATGGCAACATGTAATTCAACTTCTCTGTTAAAAGCTTACCAACTACAGCTATGCTCAAAAGATTATCATTATAAAACAGAAATTGCTGCTCAGTCAATTTGTAATACTCACAGAATTCCTGGAACAAGGAGTACCACCTAAACCCGAACCCAAAACCTCATCTGAAATACGCAACCACAACCCGAAACAGTAAAGGGCTGGTCACATTTATCCGATAACGATAAATATATCTATAAATCGTTGCAAAATCGCTCAAGCGTTGTCTATGTGGAAAATGAACAGGAATTTTTTGTGGTAGGTCAGACTTCTCCGATATATGGTAATGAGCCTCGATTCCTCTCCGATTTTATTGTCTTGGTGGAATCGCTCGGCCACTGATTTTTTTCAGTACAGATCTCACAAATATTTTCTATGAGCCAATCGTCTGTGTCCGTCGTGCTTGATTGACAGAACCCTACCAAATTTATCAGTCACTTTAGTTTTATCGTCATCATTACAGGTACATTTTATGTATGCATACATTATGTGCCAATTTCTGTATTATATTTCTGTATTATGTATGGACAATAAATCTTAAATCCTGAATCCTGAATCTTGAATTATCATTATTGTTATCAGACAAATGTGACCAACCCTTAAGTTTACTGTAGTTGAGACAAAAGGAAGTCAGGACTAAATGCCCCTAACAAATGCACATCACATAGATTTCATCCTATCAGATCTATAGGCCTATCTACAAATTCCATATTTCTGTTTAGAATGCCGGTTATAGAAATCTAACTAGTAAAATAATTGTTCATGTTGTGTGGTTCCCAATCTAATAGCTAGTTTTTATAGAAGACACAGAACACTCAGGTCTGAAAACAAAGCTTTAATAATCCTCGACAAAGTAAATGTTATTATCATTTTGATCAAGATAATATTCCATTGAATTCACGGATGTGCTTGTTATTGATATGTTTGTAAGACATTACTTTGACATAAATTGCCTTTAGAAATGTCCAGTTGATATTTCCGAATGGTCAATGCTATGGTGCCGGACTTTAAGGCACAGCATCATGTACATGTAGACCCTTGAGCAAACACAATATCATGTCATTGCTTTGCAGTGATGGGCGATGCATGGTTGAAATGATGAAACAATCCACGTGTCGTTACACGCACACCAAATGACACTAGCGTGCATTCTGGCCTGAGCGTGACGCGGCGGGGTGCATGGAATCTGGAATGCCGTTCATGCAGCGACAATCGCATGGGATGGCATAAGTAGAATGTCACAGAGGATTGTTCTTCTTCAATCGCTATCTCTACGGACCCTCTTTACACAAACAGCCGGAACTGTTCCCTTAATTCAGTCGATGTGTCTCTTTGTGATACATCTCCGATATATCTCTGTCTTTCCTATGTATTACTCCAGTTAACTCTTTCTCCTCTTTGCCTCTCCCCCAACTCTTTCACAATTCTATCTTCCCCCTTTGTCTTTATCTCTCTCTCTCTCTCTCTCTCTCTCTCTCTATCTCTCTATCTGTCTCTCTTTGAACTCTATATTCCTGTTCTCTACCCTTTGTCTTTCCTGCCACCTCTATCTCTTTCTGTCTTTATTTCCCTGTCTCTACTTGTGTTATCAAAACCCATTTGCGTATATATCGATTCCGACATTTTATTCTACTCTGGTTTTTCTTCAAAGTGCTGAAAACATTATGGCAGTCACCTTTTCGAACATGGACTTTTATGCATGAGCCTTTGTTACAAAAGTGTCCTTCCTTGAAAACAAGATATCAAATAGGAATCCTCTAAGGTATATTATTAAAATGAAGCACTGAAAGGAAGGAGCAAAATGGATTATACAAGTGTTACTTGAACATGAAGACATGATTAGTAGCTTAGGAGGCGGCCAATGACATACAGAGCTTGGTATACTGTGCCAGAGACGAGTACATCTGTGATGCATTCCAAATCAATGTCTAGTAGTCATGACGATACATCATTTCTATTTCCCTTCTTTTCAATGACTTGTGTGATGTAGCGATTGATTTCTCCTGGATGAAACCGATGCCTCCTTAACATGAAAGGAAGACACGACAACTGCTCAGGCATGATGGGGCCAGGGGAGTGGGCATTTTGGTTTCTCGCTGCAGAGATGATTATCTTGTCGAGATGAGGTGAAATCGATCCTAATGAGAAGTGGGTAGTCCTTTCATGGACCTCTTCAAGAAGGGAGGATGAGGATTGATGTCCCTAAGATGATACTCTCATCCTCCCACACACCGAGACAAGACTATGACAGTGGTATAATGAAGGCCACTTTAGTTGTAGTTAGGTATCTTGGGCTTATTATCTTTAGCAAGCTGAGATAATGAAAATCATAAATGTCCATTAAGGCAATTACAGTGTGAGAAGAAAATGGCTTCTGCTCTAGCATGAAAAGAAAATCATTTCCATTCTATACTTGCAATTAGGTAGATTACAGAGTGAATTTACAGTAATTCCTTCAAATAATGAATGAAATGGCTAATTGTTTTCACTCCCATCCTACAGAATAGGACATTATATCCACCATCTCATATGTAGTTGTGATTATACGTATATAGTGATGAATTTCTCACACAACTACAGCAACCACCAGAGAAAGAGAGGGACAAGAATCACAGCACACGGCACATCACCAATTCTTTGTTAATCAGGGGATATGTCACCAGGAATAAGTATTGACAGGTAACATAGGTTTATTACAAGGTGGCTTCCCCTAATGGTCCCATATGTGCTTTTTCAGCGTGCCACACTAACTTGACTTCACCCCCAGCCTAAGACATAATCACTTTGATTAAATGCGCCTCGGAAGATCCCTTAAAATTGCATTGTGCGTTCGGCTCGCCAACCCTACTCATCCTCCCCGCCTTCTCGGTGGCTTGCTGAAATTCGCATGTTACACCATGATGACTACATTGGTGTAGTCTCCTCCTCCAGACTTTGCAGGGAGGGGATACATCCCCTCCTATCATAGAAAAAAAAAAAAGAGAGGCATATAATAAAGACAGCATGCCTTACTCAGATAAATGACCTTAAAGGTAATAAACAGTAGTGGTAGCAAAATGAAAGTTGGCATGAAACTGCTCAAATATAGTCTCATATTGTTCTGCTTCAATAAAAAGATACGAGTGAGATAATCCGGTATTCTATTCATGATTTCCGGTGATTTTCAGTAAAATAATTAAAATGATCGAATATCAACGGTTACCTTATACCCTCTCTAAGGACCACCTACCCTGACGCTCCGGGCTCAACGGCGCATAGCGGTTCGCACACACTTGTTACACATTGTTTTCACATCAAATTATAAGCGCGGTACCGCGCTTGTAATTCGATGTTTATTTTTTTGGACATTTTAGCCATTTCTAAACCATTTTTCTTCAAACAAACGTCACCTATGTTCGAAATTAATCATTTCACAACAGTATATGTAATAATTTCCATTCCAGCTGACAAAGTAGTTAAATATCCAAAGCGCCACCTTTCCCACTACTGTACGATACCTTTAAGCAATGAGAGGACAGATCAAGAAGGAGGTAGAGAGATATTGGTATAGGGGAGAGAGAGTAGGGTAGAGAGAGGGAAGGGAGAGGGAAGGGAGAAGGGGATGGGGAGAGAGAGAGAAAAGAGAGAGAGAGAGAGGGGAAAGGGAGAGAGAGAGAGAGAGAAAAGAGAGAGAGAGAGAGAGAAAGAAGGGAAAGATAGAACAGGAGAAAGAGAGGGAGTTAGGAGAGAAAGATTATGACAAATTGACAGTGTGCAAAGATAATTATCCATCATTGTAACTAATCAATAGAAGATATTCTTCAAAATTGCCAACATAAGTATGTAGTTACCAGTCTTTGTTTAAGCCACAATGTTCCTACTCGTATATCAGCCAAACAACAGAGTCTGTATGCACAGACTATCCTCCTCCACGCATACTAATAATCCATCCTGAGACTAGAAGCAAGACTAGAGTGATGACAGGAGGAGGAGGGGGGAGGTTGTGTTGTGTCTGAGGCTAGCATCGTTAGGTATATGTCATAGTATTAATCTTCGTCTGGTTTGCCTGTCATTACGTAAAGCACTTAAGGAATTGAATTCTTTTTAATAGCCAGCGCCCAGGGAGATACTACCCCTAATGCAGTGGTCAAACCAAGTGCATTGTATCTTTATCCAGGGTACTATACTACTACTGATGATGACGTGAAAGATCGAACAATATCTTAAAGATAAACTGAGTTCTGGTCATGCGAATACATTGTGAAAGGAACTGTGTCAAAGCAATTGGGAAAGGCCGATCATGTCTACATAAGAACTGGTGTATACTGTGAGGTTTTGGAATCATCAAAATGATAAGGAAATCGACCCACCCAATCTCACTGAAATTGAAAAGCACAGGCATTGCACACAGAAATGGGTATATGGGACTGCATGTGGCATGAATGTTCAGCCCAAACACTTCAGCTATTTCTTGTCATATTTTGAATATGAGGGAATTTGAAGAGCAATCCTTTTCAGGGGACATATCTACTATGATGTTCTTCCAAAGTGACATAAAAGGAATGAAAAAGCTCACAAATTATTTTTCACCTTTCCCAGAACTCAACCTTCTCTTTTAATGATGAAAAATATTAAGAATTACAAGGTACACAAGAGAGTGTGGAATTGATCATATTGTTGATAAAGGGGTTATATGAGATTGATAATCAGTTACTCTAAAACTATATCTTAAACTTAGGCAACATTTTTGTTGAAGAAATTCTTGAACAAAAGTTACCATCTGACATAAGACATGCATCTTATCAACTCTTTCAAGACAATTGACCACATTTTGTGGTTTGGCTCAATAACTTTTGATCCAGAGCTCTAAAAAATATACTAGATGCACGAATAGAAAGAGCAAAATTTTCTACACACACTATGTCCATTTTGATTGCATGACCATATTGTGTTTGATGCCAGGAATTTTAAAAACAAGAATAAGCTTTGAGATCCTTAAATTGGCAACACATTGAGAGGTTTAAAATCATTGTTTTTCATCAAAATTGGCAATTTCTTTGAACTATTCAACAAATTTCTAACCATGTATATTGTTTACAAAGAAATTACACCTTATTTGAACCATGTAGCACTAAAAGAAAAATACTATTGTTGCCAATTTGAAGAACAAAATGTGATCAATTTAGCCTTTAAATAATCCCTGTCCTGAAAGGGTTAAATAGGCAAAGATAACATCCAAAATATTACAATATGGGAGGTTTTGCATAACTTGTTGCATTTCCTATGCAGGCAGGTATGTCAATAAAACCTGATAATTACCTTCTTCCTGTCACCTAAGTAAGTCAATGAGGCATTGAGATTTGGTCAAGAGGGAGAAACTATCTTTTTCTTTCCATCATCTAATCAAGGAAGAAAAGGGTTAGCTGATACTTCATCTCATGTCATATGACATTGTCCTTGGGTCAACAATCTCTGTTGCTAGGCAACAAGGCTATGCATTGCATGAGAGGTTAGGGATGATAGCCTTGTGCATGATAATATGGTCGTAGATGGAGATGGAGAATCACTATTTCTGCAGTAAATAAAGTCAAATAAAAATTATTCTGAGTTTCTTGTCCCTACCCTTTTTTGTTATTTGATATTTTTGTAAACAAAAAAAAAAATATATATATATAACTCTAAACCACCAACATTTTGCTGCAGACCCCTATAATTAAAACTTGATGCCTTTTGGGGGTTTAAAGGGAAACGACAAGAATATAAATATAAAAGGGAAGCCATGTCTAATAGCATTTCTATGTGCAGTGGCCATCTTGGAAAAATATCAAATATCAAATAACATGGTACCCCCTCCTCCTTATTTTCGAAAAAATGCGGACAAGAAACTAGGAATCAATTTTACTTAGCCTAAAGTGGAAGAAGCAAAACATCTGAAACAAAATGTAGCCTAAATTCACTGTTCATATTGTGTTTCAGATGACCAATCAACTGATAGAAATATGACAATATTTTCCATGCAACTGAAATGACTAAGTTCCTGATTTAGAATACAAAATGCTTAAGGCATCCTTTGTAATTATGTGCGCACTTGCACTTGATACATCTAAATGTTTAGCTTTACTTGGAAAGGAGGTCACTCTAACCTATTGCTCCCTGGACTAAAACATGTCCTTATAAATCACTGTTTAATACAATAAAATACCTTTACAGAAAGTTAAAGAGGAGTTTCATAGCAAAATATAAAATCAAACGGCATACAAGTATTCCAAGTTTCGCTTGTACTATAAGTATAGTAAAATTACCTTCAAGCAAAACCAAAAGTAATATATCCTGCTCTCTTCACGCTACAAATGTGGAGTTTTAACTGAAGGATTTACATCGAAGCCAGACAATGTACTCATGTGAAATCATGCCAAACCAAAATGCACAACAACAACATGTCTTCCTGAGCAGCTAGATCTTATATCTCAATTTCTGTAAATGTTGTTATTCTACATTGTAATAGAGTGCCAAATATTGTAATTTCTACATTGGTACAAAGGTAAAGAGCTCAATGGTTGGTAAAGTACAGACTGCGTCACATCAGATATCCTTTATTATTTCATTTTTGTAAATATATAGGCCTAGGCCTTAACATTACAGTAAGATCAGTTGAAATACAAATAGGCCTACAAGTTAGGAGATGGATTTTCAAAGTTGGTTGCCATTACATTTTTTGGACCCAAATGCTACTGAAAATTGACAACATCTATCCCTATGACCACCTGACATAGCAACAAACTAGCCAACTTGTATTCAAATAATCATAACAAAATAATAATTTCAATCATGGAATAGCTGATCACAAAGAATATACTATAAAACAAGCACCATGAATAAACTATGACACTTTCATAATGATAATTAAGTCACTTGTTACCACAATCCTTAAATATAAACAACTTAAATACATCTTTTTATAAAAAGTATGTATGCCTCTATGCCTTAGGTATAGGTGTATTAGGTCCATTTACATCTCAACAACAGATCAATTTTCATCAATGACTACACAGGTGTAGGCATACACTTTACCCCTCATAACACAGTTCCAAACAGGAGATTACCCCTCTTTACTGCTCATAACACAGATCCAACAGGAGATTACCGTTTGCAAACTTTCACAAAAATGCCATCCCGCGCTCACTGGAGAAACAATAAACAGACCTCTTCCCCTTTCCCCAAAGTTTATCAGGAACTCAACAAGAGAGTCAGGTTCACCTTACCTTCTAGAGATCATGACACCAGTTCATAAGGTAGCAGTAAGAGTGGTAGTACCAGCAGGCGCATCATGTTTAACTAGAGGATCTGCTGGAAGGCAGCAAACAGTGGGGACTACATCTACTACAATAACTGGTACACATTGGTTACAATTTTTCCTCTGCACGAGCAGTCAGGTACAAATTGTATGACAATAACAGAGACATGTGATCCAGCCAAGAAATTCCATCTATTTGTCTCCTCTGAAAACACTAGACAGGACTGTCAAGAGGTCAACCACACTCCTACAACTCAGACAGACTTGGGGCGACAACAGAGAGAGGTGTGTGGGGGCAGGGGGTGGGGGAGGGGGTAAAGAAGGGATTGGAGGGTGTAATGTAAAGAGATGTCAGGGATTTTCAATGGCACTCCTACAACTCACACAAACTAGGGTAAGGATAGAGAGAGAAGAATGGTGGGGAAGGCTGGGATGGCAAGGATGAGGTGGGGGAGGTTAAAAAGTGGATGTTGTGAGTTTAGGGGAGGAGATGGGGGTAAGGGCATAACAAATGAGGATCTCAACAACCACAGTCTGACTCTCAGGCTTAATTTGGTTACAACAGGGAGAGGGTGAAGGGGAAGTAATGGGGTAGAGGTAAAAGGGGAAAGGGGGAGAACTGTGGGAATGAAGCGAGAGTTATAAGCAAAAAATAATAATGTAGGAAAAAGAAAAAGGGGTAGCAAAATATGAGAGTGTTCTACAGTAAAACAAAAAATCAAAAGTTCAGGAAGAAAAAAAAACAACAGATGGATAAAAGAAGTCATTATTTTTTTTTAAGAGCAAACAATAAGAGAAGTGGTACAAGAGTTCCATAGACAGAAATGTCATAGAAACTAGCATCACTACTAAAAGGTAGGACGTGAGAAAAGGTTATGAGGGTTACTAAAAGAAAAAGCGGGACAATGAAAAAAGGGGTCTTATCCCTCTTTTCACAACTCTTGAGAGAAATGGAGACATGGAGAGAGAGAGAGGGAGAGAGAACAAGAGAAAAGGCACAAGAGAAAGACAGGGAAAGAGCAAATGCCAGCTATGAAAGGGAGGAAAAAAAATATCACAAGAGAGAAAGTCCTTGGCTCCTTTGACCTCAAATTCAGGTCAAATCTACATCACAGTCTCCAAGAAGAGAGAAGAGAAAGGAGTCCCAAATATTTTTGAAGTGCATTTAAGGTCAACCCGCTGGTGACCCATTAGTATTGGTTGTAGTGACTTTCAATGGAAGTGTTCTTGGTGGAGGACAAGGGGGAGGTGGAGAAACGGGCACCTCCTCCCCATGACCAGACACTGAAATTAGGTCTAAAATAAAACTGCACCTCTTACTAAAACATGCGAGTGTGCTGTCAACATGTTCTATATCATTATCATTAACATGGATATGTAAAAGGGCGTAGTTCATAGATTTCAACTTGTAGTCACATATAAACTTGAATAAAATTGACACTTTGCTTCACACATTTCTCCGTTTCTCCGTCTCCTGTGTACGATTTTTGTTACTTCAAGTTCATGGTACAGAGGGGTACAGAGGGATACAGAGGGGTACAGAGGAATACAGAGGGGTGAGAAGGGGTATGAGGGGGGGGGCAAAGATAGAGGGTAGGGTGTTGGGGGCTCTTCGCTGAAGGTATGTAACTTGAATTTACCCTGTGCTGCAAACAGTGTCAAACATGTATCAAAGTGGGGGTCACAAAGGAGTTAAACTCCAATTAGGGATAACAATTGATAAGCTCAGTGTGGGAACAGAAATATTGTGAGGAGAGAGAGTATGAGAGAGAGGGGGGCAGTAGGAGATGGAGGGAGGGAGAGGGAGAGAGACAGAGAGAGAAAGAGAGAAAGAGAGAAAGAGAGAGAAAGAGAGAGAAAGAGAGAAAGAGCAAGAGAGAGATTAAATGAAGTAGAGAGAGAGAGAGAGAAGGAAGGGGTGGGGTATCCCCCCTTCTCCCCGCTTAGGGTAACTTAAGTAGTTTGGAATTTGGGGAGGGGTCCAGGGAGCAATTGGGTTAGAGTGACCTCCTTTCCAAGTAAAGCTAATTTCATAAGGGATTAGGCCCTATATTGGTCTACATGACAGCCCACAGTGGGTCAACTATTAAAACGCTTATGGTAGGCCTATATCTTATCTATTTATACAGTTTCTTATGAATTTATTTGACAAATTATATGTGACGGAAATGTTAAGAATTTCTTCCTTCTATAACAAAGCAACCATGCAAGGATTTACATGAGGAAATAATACTGATCACATAGAAGTCAAAGTAGAGCTGCAGAAATATCTTACATTTGCCTGACCTAAATCTGACTATGTCTCTCAACATCACTACAATTTACCATCAAATCTATTCTAACATCCCTAAATTTGACTACAGCAATGCAAGAGGCTACTCTTCATACAGGCCTATAATTTGTGAATGAAAAATGTATAAATGTATCAGAAAAGGAGCATACATTGGGCTCAGTCTTGGTGTAAAACAAGGAGAAAATATCTGGTTCCACCACTGTAAATTGATGTCTTACTGAGCCAGACATCCCAACACACAGTAGGAGGCAACAAGAATCTACGGAGGTCAAAACCATACAGATTTTATACCAAGTAGCGGTAGAAAAATTCCTCTGTTTACAAAATTGAGGAGAATTTACAAATCATCTGTTTGGAGCCAGAAGGGCGCTAACCCTGTACAAATGATGGCACTTAATGCCCTTCTGGCTCCAAAACAGACAAAATACCTATACAGCAAAGAATAAGTTCATGATAACTAGACTGCAGTCAAGGATTTTTAAATCTTATAGTTATACCAGCTTCTTCAAGATATCAAAAATTACTTAATTTTAGAAATATTTCTTGCACAAAATACAGATGAAAATTAATAAGACTCGGTGGCAGAGGCAAGTTAAATAATACGTATCAGCCTGGCAAGAGTCAAAAGGACATTAACCTTTATCTTTTAAACAGGGTTAATGCCCCTTTTGCTTTGAACATACAATTTGGTTAGTTGAAAGCCAGAAGGGCCTTAATATATTATTAAAGGATGAGTAGAGGCCCTTTAAGCCCTCAGTAGACAATTTCATCTACGTATAAAAGAGAATATGGCAATATGCATTTAAGAATCAAAATTCATGAAAATGACTTTTGAAAGAAAAGATGATTTTTGTGCAAATAATCATTCTGAATTGTTTACCCACAAGGACTAACTCCATATCACCTAATTTTTTAAAAAAGATGATGGTGTAGACTCGTGAGCAAGGTAAAGGTTATATTTTTTTCACCCAACTGTCTGACAATTTCATCCATGGTCACTTGTCAAATGTGTGTACATAAGACCTCATTTTCTATCAAAGATGAGTTTGAACTTAAACAATATCTCACCCAATACACCCACCATGCTCCAAAGATTTTCTTTCACCCGTAAAGAACCGGGCCAAGGTTTCAGAGGATTCCAAAGAAAGAATATCTTGTAAAATATTTACCAAATTTTATTTTAAGTTTTCACACAAAACTCTTTAGAAAGGAGAACAACATTAGAGACAATGACTTCTCAAATGCTTAAAGTGGAACACCAACAAAGGGAGACAATGGATGGGTTGTAAACTTGTGAAGGTCATCCAAAGCCAGCCTTAGCAATGGCATTGGCGAGGAAAGAAATGATCACTCACATTTTCTTTATCCAACACAATTTATTTTATTTTCTATTGACTCTGAGTCGCATACATAACGAAGGAAGTGCCCTTTAGAAGTGTGAAGACTATGGCATTTCACGCTCAGCCCAAAAACTTGTTGGAGAAAATAAAAGGTTACAGAGTACAGGGGAAGTTCAGGGTAAGGATTCTTGGCTGGATTTCTTGCTGGGTGAAGAGAGATAGAGAGATGTAGAAATAGGAAGAAAAGGATCGAGAGAATGAGAGAGACAGACAGAGAGAGAGAGAGAGAGAGAGAGAAAGATGTGAGGGGGAGAAGTCAAGAGTTGTAGACTTTAAATAGTGCTAAAGATCTATGTCACATCCGTAACTGAGGCATGATTCACGACCTGATATTTCCTCAGACATGGAGAAAATATGGAAGAGGGAGAGGGGGCAGAGAGAGAGAGAGATATTAATATAGATATAGAGAGAGAGAATGAGAGAAGGAAAAAGAGAAAGAGAAAGTGAGAGAGAGGGAGAGAAAGAAAAGAAAATGGGAGATAGAAATATAGAAAAAGGGAGAGAGGCAGAGAGATAGAAAGAGTGAAAGAGAAAGGGAGAGAGAGAGAGAGAGAGAGAGAGAGAGAGAGAGAGAGAGAGTGGGGGTGGAGATAGGGGAAAAGACATCTCCACAAGGAGACAAAGAATGGGCATGAAAAAGAATATCAAGGAACTAGATTCAGAACTATACCACACCTGAACTGAAAAAGAAAATGCTCAAGAGAATTACCTTCATCCTATAACGATACTTCAACAGAGAGTCAATAGAATATGCAACAAAGATAAATTATTTTTAAAAACAGAGGGTAGGGGTAATAGTATTGTAAAAACAGTTTCAGCGAGTGGGGAAGAGAGGCAAGTCTCCTCTCGCTGAAACTTTGCGGTAAGTTGGAATAGGAAAGAAATGGCCTATCTTTATCCTGCAGGAGGGGTGAAGTTAATTTCAACCCTTTTCATCAGGGATTTCATCCATTCTGACAGAAAATATAATTTTTCCAGGAGATACAGAGAATGACTGTCTGGCAGTTTGGAAGAAAAGTAAAATCAAAATGAAAATACACATCCTTTCGCTTCAGGGGTTATCCAAAGTGCCATTGAACTCATCTAAATTACTAAGCATCTGAACTTGATTCTATCAGATTTCCACCATTAGTTGATAGCCTGAAACTAACATGGGTCTGGGGGAAAATGACAGTCTGAAACTTCACAATGAACCCAAATTTGAACAGTTATTTCTTTAAGTAAAGTAGCAAGTCCTGATTGTTATAATGATTTCCATAAAGTGACTGAACATAAAATAAAATGTTTCAAGCCTGTGTAGTTTATGAATGCATTAGAATTAGGAGGGAAAGGGTAGAGTAGCAGGAGATCCCAAATTCGCCTGGAGAAAAGAAGTTTCAATGATACAACGTAAAATTGCATATTACATGACCATTGCTTTCACAAAGAAAGTGTAAACGCACCCTAAAATAGCACATTGTCATGTTGGCCTATTTATTTATATGTTCAGTGTACTTGTACACTTATTAAGAAAAAATGAATTTGTACATATGTTTTTCATATTTTCTGTTATAATATATCTGTAAATCCAAGTTTCTGTTGGAAATGAAATAAACATGAATTTGAATTTGAAAAAATTTATTTGTGAGCTTCCTAAATCAAGATGGGGTGCAAACAATATGAATTGATCATACTAAGTTACCAAGGCAATGTGTTTAATATAACGTTTCAAACCAATACCAGTTTTTGAAAATAATTCTAAATCATAGAATGTACAAAGAAAGAATATAATATCTATCATTATCAAAATGGAAATAATTAAACACAATGTAATTTTTTTGCAGGATAAAAGAGGGATGCGATAGAGCGAGATCTATACAAATGCATCATTTTGTTTGTTTCTGCAGGATGAGAAAGGGTATGAGATGTTGCTTTAGGGGAGGGTGCGATACCACATACCAGTTTTGAAATGTTCAAGGGTAGAACATGTTACTCATGGTTGTATCCAGGCTCCTGAAAGGGGCCAATTAGGGGTAGCCTACCAGGACCACCCAAGTTGTTCAGATGGAGAGGTTAAAATGTCCCACCTCCAGAGCTCCACCCACTAGTAGTGGTAGGAGGGTGGAGGGGATGAAGAGAAGGTAATGACAGATGATCAAGAAAAGCAACATTCAGATTTTCAGATCAATTATCAAATCGAAATGAAGTTGATGGGAAAGAGAACAAGTAGATATACTATCCCTATTGTATCACCAGTTGTCCAGTTCTATGGTACCACAACGTGCAAAATTTCTCATTGAACAAAAACTATATATCGTTTGATAAACATTATCAGTTCCTTTAGTGAAAAGAAAACAGCTGACATGTTGCAGGGGAACAAGGAGGATGATCCAAGACTAAAAGGGAGTGGGGAAGGGGGGGGGGGTTTCAAGGAGGGGGTTTCAAGGAGAGGGTATGAGGAGCTACAGGGGGTGATTTTTGTTTAGGAATCTGGTACCATTAAATAATGATAAAGAGGCACAATATGGAAGAAGAAAAAATTTAATGTAAGGGAAAAAAAGCAATACTTACACAAACAGAATAAAATGGGCGGGGTAGACTGAGGGGGAGGAATAAGAGAGAATGAGAAAGAACAGAAAACATGTGGAGAGTAACAAAAAGACACAAATAGAAACAAAAAGACACAAATAGAAACAAAAAGAGAAAGTGGATGGGCCCATGATGAGATTTTCGAACACGAGGAATACAAAGACCATGAAATAAAATAATTTGTACTGAGAGAAGAGAAACAAAAAGACAAAGACATACTCTTCAAAACATTTCAAGATAAAGAAAGAAAGAAAACTGGGGTGGGGTTGGTCACTTCCCCCATGTATTGGAACACTTTAGCTCCTGAGGTTTTTGATGCCAAGCATTCCCAGCATATTTGATAGTTGATGTGGTTTGCGCTTTGCTTGGTTACAAGAATAGCGAAGGTTTGATCGCCAGCTTCTCTCTACGTGAACAAGATCAGTCATAGAACTGGCTATGAATTTGCATTACAAAATCAAAATTATCATTTATCCATACCCTCAACAAAGAGCAATGTTTATTATGTGTATTCACTGTTGTTGGTCTTTATATCGTTAAAAATCTCATTTTCTTTGCTACAACTGAAAACAAAAAAAAACAAAGCTATACCACAACTAAATGAAAGAGTAATAACATAATCCTTTAAATGTTAGAGTTTACAATAAAAAATTAAACTCTATGGAATTTTAAACAGATCAGAGGCCTTGTAAGCTTTCAATCAAATCTCAAAACTGACAAATCATAAAAAGTAATCTTTCAAAATGACCAGAAGATGACCAATATGTAACTTTGTAATACAAATTTATTTTGACAATGATAGGCAAGAGAGTGGACAAAAATAAAACCCATGTATACTGCTAAAATAGATCTTTATATCAGTGTACATTGTACACACAGATATAAGTAAATATTTTTGAATTATGCATTTATGAATTCTTTACAGAATACGCTTATAGTGTCCATAACAATGTAAGTAATACTTTTCTTAAATACCTGAAAATCATTATAACAGTGTGCCTTCATAAATTCTCTACAGAATACACCTATAATGCGTGCACAAAGTATAGCAGGTAGTCTATACGATTAATACAAAGGGATTGGGATGACGAGAATCAATAGAATTGAGTCAATGGACGTATGATGTTGGCATCCAATCTGAAAAGCTGCTATCCATAATCACTCCTGTCCAGTCTCGACCCCAGGCCATGTACACGCCGCGCACACACACACACACGATTCTATTAGGGAAACACGGGAGGGCAAGGAAAACCAAGAATTCACCACCGCGTCAATTGACGCACATAGTCAGGGACCGGCCAAAACCTGCACGCATAATATTCGGTAACATATTGACAGATGCTTTTATGTGTGACGGTGCTTCAATAAAGAGCAATCAAATAATACACATACACACACGAATCCACACTCATCCCTCTTGCTCTCGTTCTCTTCCTTTCTCTCTCTCCTTCTCTCTCTCTCTCTCTCCTCCTTTCTCTGTCTCTCTCTCTCTCTCTTTCTCTCTTTCTCTATATCATTCCCCACTATCTCTTCTTTTTACCTTCCATGAATTTCTTATCTCTTCCTCTTTTCTTTCTTGCACTCTCTCCCTATCTTTCTCTTTCATCTTTTCTTCTCTCCCCCTATCCCCCTCCCCCTATCCCCCTCCCCCCCCCCCCCCCCACCAACAGAAGCCTAATTTGGTCCTACTCACCTCAATCATCATGTCCATGCATCTCAGTTTGCTTTAAAAAATCCATGTGTCATCCCAAACAAATACAGCTCACTTGTGACTTATAAATGTAGACCTACATCTCCTCCAGTGCTTTCTAAAACCATATCCTGTTTATAGGGGGAAAATCCTGAAAATTCCCTGCGCAGACAATTTCATTTGAAGCAAACTTGTCGAGTAACGCTGCTTGTTTCATGTTCACTGAATATTAAAAAGAAACATCCTCAATGTCCATATTCTATAGTGCAGCTTTATCCAATACAACTAAAATATAGGCTTACATTTAAATTGAAAGTGCCTAGGAGGGTCTAGGACAACAGACTATCAGCAACCTCCAGTCTATGATCTACACACACTTACGCTGTTGAAAACAAAAACTGAAATAAAAATAAAGCAGAGTTCACCTCTGTTGCAATGAGAATACTCCACACACAAACTCACACACACACACACACACACACGCACGCACGCACACCGACACACACATCGAAAGACACCATAAGTTGACAGCAGATTCATAATGCAAGTTCATAGTCACTAAAACTAGACCTCTTTCCTTTCGTCCTCTACGAACACTTGACGCTCTGCTCCCTCTCCCCTCTCAAACAGGGGGCACTTCTTTGTTACGGCCCTACGACCCAGAAGTGACCCCTAGCAATATGTGATTGATTTCATTTAGGACGATTATTTGTTTTGGCAGCTAAGGCTCGGAGAATATTTCCTGTGCTTCGTTTCTAAACATCTTAAAATGATAGAGAGTGAAACATTTAGGGCTTTTATCTTATTTAAATGAAAACAAACCACAAATCATGGTAGTTTGCAGTCTACTGCTCTTACATTAGTTTGCACTGTGTGGGGATGGGGGATGAGCTAATATTGCAAGTTCCTTGTTGATAAAATAATCATCATCCGATGAATGAATAGTTTTATCTCCAGTTTTTGCTTGGAATGAAACATAAAGGAACATTATATCAACAACAAATTTTCTGTAAGGCTCTTAATGCTTTTAATCCTTTCGAGACAATTGACCACATTTTGTGGTTTGGCTCAATAACATTTGATTCAGAGCTCTAAAAAATATACCAGATGCATGAGTAGAAAGAGCAAACATTGCTGTACACACTCTGTCCATTTTTGTTACATTACCTTACTGCATTTGATGCCAAGAATTTCATAAATGAGAATAAGCTTTAAAATCCTTAAATTGACAACTCATTGAGAGGTTCAAAATCACTTGTTTTTTTATCAAAATTGGCAATTTTTTCAAATTTTCGTCAAAGTTTCTAACCATGTATATTGTTTTCAAAGACATTACATTTAATTAGAACCATGTAGCATTAAAAGAAAAGTTATTGTTGCTAATTTAAAGAACAAAATGTGATCAATTTAGCCCTTAAATAATTGTTGTCATAAAAGGGTTGAAGAAACATTTCACTAAGTGTTTCCTTCCTTCACTTATTTCTGCCTATAACATCCTGGAAGAAGTTTACATCACAGCCCCCTTCTAAGCTTAATAGTACATTTAAGATAAAGCTTTATTTCACAGAGATTATGATGCAAAGACATAACAACAGATATGACTTGAGCATGCATGGACAATCTGGTTGAAGTCATTTTGGTCCCATAGTCATGAATCAAAACAATTGTGGATCTGAAGATTTTCAAATGATGGCAAGCAACAACAAGAAAATCCAGGTCAACATCCTGATTGAAAATAATCCTCCAGATGAAGAATTGGGCCTCATGTCTTGGACAAGCGCACAAGGAACCCGGTAGCATTGTAGCATCATATGTGCCCACAGAGACACCTAATGAGAGCATCAACCACTGTCAAAGAAACAAGCTAAGAACCCAGAGGACAGAGCATCCCTCCTCCTCCTCCTCCTACTCATTTGCTTCTTACATCCCATCGCCATGGTAACTAAGTGCCCACTGAACACAGTTTCTGGGTACGGCATCTCATAAATCACAGGCTGATGTCCCTCCTCCTCCTCTCCTAAAAAACCTCTTCCTCCCCCCCCCCCCTTCCTCCTCTCCTCCCTCTCCCCTCCTCCCTCCCTCCCCTCCCCCCCCCCCCCTCCCCCCTCCTCCTCCTCCTCCTCTCAAAATGCCCCTGTGTATGATGGGGGTGGCATGGATTCAAATATTGATAGAAAGAAGGGGAACAATAACAATAGAAGAGATGGGTAATAGCTGAATAGTATGCACAAACACACTCAAATCATACATTTCAAACACACTAAACCACATCAAGCAAAACCTACACCAGCTCTACAATGATCGTGGGAGAAGATTCAGTGCACACCCTAACAAAAAGTTAGTCTACATAGAAAGTGCTTACCATAGGCATTTATGGTTGGGGTGGCAGACATTTACATATTAGGAAAAAAAACTAGAGCGAGAGCAAACCAAAGAGAGATGGCGCATGGCTGAAAGGAAAGAATCTGTGGTAAAAATCAAGAGTTTTCATTGACTCACTTTTCTCGCAAAGTCATCTTAATATAACCATCCCAGAAAGCATCCAGAGTTCAAAACAGATATCAAGTCTACGTCTACCTAAGATAGCTGAAGCCCCTTTGTCTGCCTACAGACATGTGTCTACATTTTTTTTTCTTTAACCTGAGGAATTAAGCTTCATAAGGAATACCTACTCCCATCAGATAAGTGTATTTTCAGACCCTAATCATAGATCCTAATTTGAATACCCATTTAGAATTCATGGCTGAGAGAGCATGAATATATTTTCATAAGCTAGTTTTAAGTAAATTTGAACTTCAATTGCACCTTCACAGATTATATGCCATACAACAAATCATCAACAGATACTTTTTATATAAAAAACCTCTCTTAAAACTTATGGCAATTTTATTTTTAGTTTCAGGAGTGCACTGCCCCAAGTCCAATTTTATTTTTGAACAAAAAACAAATTCAAATTCAAATAAGGTCTGCTAAGAGCCAGAATTTTTTAAAGACGTATATTTAATAAAATATTTTTTAATCTCATAATCTTCCACTACAATGCTAAAGAGCATCACAGCTTATGAATTTTCAAGATGAACATCAACATTTTGGAAAGGTCTGTGTTTGTCTTTTTATATCAGAGTGACAATTAATTATACTGGCAAATGATTTTGTTTATATTGACATTTTATAGCAATCCTGCACTTCATATTTTGGATTCTTACTATTTATTCAGAAAATGACAGTATCTTAACAATACTAGTATTTTGAAATGGAACTTAGGAAGTCTGATTCTATTTTCATATCTAAAAAATATAATACACAACCAACCAATTAATAAGATTTATACAAACAAAACCTCAATTTCATAGATGATTAATTAACCAGTCAATCCATATCTATTTCTTTCTATCTTAAAGGGCAATCCAACCTTGGTAAAAAGATGATTTGTGTGAAAGCAGAAAAATAAGAAAAACAGGATGGTGAAAGTTTCAAAGAAATCGGACAAGGACTAAGAAAGTTATGGATGCTTGAAAAATGAGATCACTACATCTATGCGAATCTCAAATTGGCAATTTGGTGAGTCAATTGTGACATTTTTGTGGACAACTCTCCCATTTGTCGTACACATAAATATCATTAATTTGCGGTTTTCTTCGAGGCGCTTTTACCCTGGAGATAGCATATTTGTATAGGTCTTCATGAACGAAAAGATCCTACTGAGTAATGCATTTTGAAAAAAAGTGACATTTTAGTCATTTTGTGTGTTAGAGCGAATGGGGGAGTTGTCCACAGCTACATCACAGTGACATTACCTATTCGGCCAATTTGAAATTCCCATAAGCATAGTGATTACAACTTTCAAAAATTCATAACTTTCTTATTGCTTGTCCGATTTCGTTCAAACTTTCACCAATCTGCTTCTCTGATTTTCCCTCTTTCTTTCAAAGCAACTTGCTATTAAGGTTGGATTTCCCTTTAATCATACAAGTACCTAGGAGCTACAAGTAGATTTTCTGAGAAATGTTATTATTACGGGGAAAAACTAAGGTTAATATTACTCAAGCAGTATATATTAGACTCTATAGAGTACTACTAACAGCTAGATTGATCACATTTTGTTCTTCAAATTGGCAACAATAATAATTTTCTTTTAGTGCTCTATGGTTCTAATAAGGTGTAATATCTTTACAAACAATAAATATGGTGTGTAATTTTATTGAAAAGTTTTAAAAATTGCCAATTTTGATAAAAAACAATGATTTTGAACCTCCAAGTGTGTTGCCAATTTAAGGATTTTGAAGGTTATTCTAGTTTTTAAAATTCCTGGCATCAAACGCAATATGGTCATGCAAAAATGGACATAGCGTTTTCAGAAATTTTCGCTCTTTCTACTCATGCATCTTGTATATTTTTTTAGAGCTCTAACTTAAAAGCTATTGAGCCAAACCATAAAATGTGGTCAATTGTCTTGAAAGGGTTAAAATAATATTACACAATTCTCAGCTTATTGCAAGAAGAAACTCTATCATTTACAAAGGTAGGAAAAAACCACAGGAGGTAATATTGCAAACAGAAATGCCTGCTAAAAAATTGAAAACTAAATCAGCAGCACTTTGCTAAAAACCATTGCCTGATTGCACATTCAACAGTCGTGGAAATACTGGCCGGAAATAACAGGCGATCATTGGGTTACGAGCATGCATCGAGCATCAGACTATCCCTCCCTGCGTTCATCCGTGAGCTATTTAGCCAGATTTCTCCCCTTCTCTTGTTCAGGGATGCCTCATGAGGAGATATGGGGCGAGAGAATACGAACCTAAACTTGAGATACCTGACATTTCACGCATGCCTCCGCATCATCAAATTTGCATCAACTCCCTGCCGAAAGTTGAATTTTTATCCCCGTATCCACTGACGTAGCGGTTCAGTTTTCCTTTGTTCTACCCAGGATTACATGGCTTCAGCTACCATCTTATTTGTTTTGTATTCAACAGCAATTCCTAACAAAAACTACTTAATGATTTTATAGTTAATAATTTAACAGACATCAATCGGGCAAAGACTATGCTTTTCAAGCTCATGCATGCTCTTTTTATTATTAGTATTGTCAATATGAAGATAATTGTACTACCCTGTCTGTGGTAGTATAAAACGTAATTTATATCGTATTTTGTCTGATTGGAGCCAGAAGAACGTTAAATCATTTACTTTAACAGAGAGTTAATGCCCTTCTGGCTCTCAACAGATAATTTATACTTTAGTTTGCAAGCTTTATGTTAAATCACCAACAATAAGCCACCAACCCAACATATAAGAATACTTTTATTTGATAAATAAAGTGTATACTTATCTAAGTAAAGTAATCAGGGCATCAGGGCTAACACTTACACACACTGATCGTGCCCTCATAAGAATGTCTTCGTCGCAAAATATCGTTACTCTGAAAAGGGAAAGCTGGGGGCTATTGGGAAGTCTACAAGGGGCTACTACTGGAGGATATTTGTATATTACCGCTTGGTTACATGTAGCTTGCCCCTGGCAATAAGGCTAGCACTCGCAAGTTTCCATTGTGTCCCTACACGAATGTTTCACTTCATGCCAACGATGGTGTCCAACAAGTTGTTGGCAGGGCACTGGGCAGGAAATACGTTGGTGAGCAGGATATCCGATGGGGAAAGGAACGGGGGAAAAACTTGAGGGTATTCACGGGTAATCATACCGTCCATTAGGTTCCCAGCATACAAACAAAGAAGGCAAAGGCCAGACATATTCTTCCAACACTTTAAATAGTATTATTTGCACTGGAATGAACATGCATTTTTTTCTTAAGTTAAGGGAAACAAATGTGTGGATTTTAACATACTTTGAATAATTAAAGACTTTTCTTTTACATGTATTTGCTAAACAATAAAACACCAAATTTCTTTTACCACTCAAAAAACTCACTTGAGCAATTTTTTTTCCCAAGATGTTCAAATCATTACTAGCAAATTAAATAGAAATAAATTTCAACATACAATACAACTATGCACTTTTTACGCAGTTTATCTTCACTTTTACATCAGGCAGCTTTACCCAATATGCACAAGTATCAAGAAAAAGAAGAAAAAGAAGAAAAAGAATGATAACTCAAATCAAAATTCATGAAATAAATCATCTGGAAGTCAGGAATAGTATCTGAAAAGGCAGTTCAACTTCACTTCCACATCAAGCATACAAGTAAACAATGACTTAACAACATTATTAATATGTATTTTCTTCACGTTGAAAGCAATGGCATATAAACAAATGATTACAAAACCAAGAAGATAAAACGTTCCGTAAAAAACAATTGTCCTTCAGGAGAATATTGAGTTCTAGTAAAGGTGAAAAAATAATTAGTCAGCTTTCTCATTCTTTTTATGTCAGTTTGAAAGAATATTATAGCAGATTTGTCCCCTGAGAGGGATTGCTCTTCAAATGCCCTCATATTCAAAATATGATGAGAAATAGCTGAAGTGTTCGGGCTGAACATTCATGCCACTGGTGTGTGCAGTCCCATATACCCATTTCTGAGTACAGTGTATGTGACTCTCAGCAGAACTGAGTCAATTTCTTATCATTCTGGTGATTCCAAAACCTTACAGCATACACCAATTCTGGTGTGCTATAATCAACCTTTCTAAATTGCTTTGAGACAGTTTCTTTCACATAATCTCATGATCAGAACTCAACTTTATCTTTCACTGCTACACATACACACATCAGGGAAATCATTTTTCTCTGGTGTATTTTGCTAAAAATAGCCAAGAGGGTGACTTTCTAGGAACCCTTGAACTGCTACTTTCTATTTTGTCAGAACTGAAGAAAGCTCGAGAGCATTATGACGCTGGCATCCAGGAACTAGTTTGAAACTAAGAAAGATATATTGAAAACTAGAACAGAAAGTGTTGTTTCTGATGGTGATGCCAAGAAAAGAATAAACCTGTCTGTATTCCTACTACTCTAGAGTCTGGACCGACACATCATACTTTTTTTTTTTTGTACTTCTTACTCTCAAGCATATTGTTCCTACATCTTTCTTCTCTAAAACCACTGTGACAACTATCTATCTCTTAATTTTGCAGTGTGAAAGGACTTGATAAAATTATCTAACCAAATGACTCCAATTGGAATGATCAAATAAGCATGTAATTTATTCAATTTATCCAGTTAGGAAAGAATTTTAGATGGGACTGCAAGAAGAACATTTATCTGCTTCTGAACTGTTCAATTAAATTATGGTTGACTTGTGTTAAAGAAAATCAGACATATTTTGTAACAGACACTGAAAGAAAGATACCAGTGGTAGATGTTATTACGAGTTCTGGTTAACAAGACTTCCTATACATCAGGGCAGTGGAAACGCACTTCACCAAGGGCAGGAAAGACGATGGAATGATTTCATTAACAGTATCATCCTACAAAATAATTACCCATCCTTTACAAACAAAATAATTGCCTCCCATTAAAACAGGACAGGATTAGGCCTCTACCGTCTCTCCATCTCCCCCTCGGAGGGAGGAATGAGGGTGATCGTCGTCAGCTTGCGTTCTAGGCTGACGTTACTTCACTCCCGTCTTGCGAGAAGGTTCATTTACGTCAGAGATAGAACAACAACCGACCACATTTGACGTGAATTGTCATGCTCTGCTACTTGAAGAGGCAAGCCAAGAACTCGAGATTCTTCAACATCCATAAATTGATGCATGCATTTGTGGATTTCTGGTCGAACTGTTAGAGATAACCAAACTGATAATGCAAATAAAAGAGGCTTGCGTTTTACCACAGGATTAATTCTTACATTATTCCAATATGCATAGATTTCTTCCTCCTTGCCTTCCAAAGCCGATGCAAAGCCTTGATCGTCATTTACAAACCACCAAATGCAGCAAATCAGGTCTTCAATGCAATCAGATTTGATTAAATTGAACTTTTTGCCAGGTGCATAATTTCTGTTCGAATACCACAATGGTGCTCAATACAATCTCCAGGCATGTAGACATAAAGCTTGGTTTTTAATATACTGTGGGTGATACCCTTAATCATTAAGACATCGGTGAATGAATGT
Organism: Heliocidaris tuberculata; assembly: GCA_025618425.1. Taxonomy (NCBI): domain Eukaryota; kingdom Metazoa; phylum Echinodermata; class Echinoidea; order Camarodonta; family Echinometridae; genus Heliocidaris; species Heliocidaris tuberculata. Next base: position 4,679,275 of record CM046851.1, read on the forward strand.
TGATTTTATTTTGAACAAGTCAAGCAATTAACAACAGTGGCGGATCTACGGGGGGGGGGGGGGGTTTAGGGGGTTTAAACCCCCCCCCCCTTGGGCTGCCAAGTAAACATTTAATGTGCATAGGAAAACAACAAAAAAAAGAGAAAAAATATAGCATGCAATTATGCTTAAAATCGCAAGCTGGCAACCCTTAAAATGAAAAATCATCCCTACTGTGGGAGGGGTATCCCCTCCCACACCCTCCCCTTGGCAAAAGCTAGAATCTGCCCCTTAGAACAAAGAGGTCCACATCAAAATAAAGAGCTCAATTGACCATTTGCCTTTTGATT
>CM046851.1:4680103-4763766 GCA_025618425.1 Heliocidaris tuberculata
TGCTTGCGCCGTTAATTCGACGCAGTGTTTGTACGGTTCATTTTGCATTGACTCTCTGTACGATGTCGCTATCATTTTCTTCGTCAAAGACCTCGCCAGTCGCTGACGCAGACCTACGTGAATAAAATGTCATCAACTGGGCAACCCATTGGATATTGCATTGTACGCACGGCTCTATCGATGTAGCCGCACAACCAAAATTAGGATCCCTACACGCAAACACAGTAGGTAGGACATCGTGCACTGTGTAAGATCCCAGTGTACTCCTATCCAAAATATACGTGATTTTTTTTTTTTTTTTTTTTTTTTTTTGAAAAAGACATTATACTGATTGCCAAATTGAATCCTCTTTGAATTCGTAAGGATAAACTTGTTTAGCCTGTCTGTGCAAAAGACTTATCAGTGCTGAATTATTTGATTCTAAAAATGGAGATAATTGTATTGAAATAGTACAGCGGCGGTGATTTTGCTAACCCCAAACATGGGGACTGGTCGCATACAGCGTAGAGGGTGTTGTTGTATCCACTTGTAGAGATCGATGGTGCAACCGTGATTATTCCGGTTGCACACCAGGCATCGTTTCGCAGATGTAGGGCTGCGTCAGTGACTGATGCGGTCCTTGACGCAGTATGTGAGAGTGACTTTATACAAAGCGTGAAAATGAGAAGCGCTAACAATGCGTTGAATTACCAGCTTGTGTACGCAATCGCAGTGACGTCTTTTGAGCCAAAGGCATAATTATTTGCTATTTCCATTCTCATCTTTGCTTCAGATCCTTATGACACGTGTGTGATTGTCGAATTCTGTAAACACGGATGCCTTCGAGAGTTTCTCAGACAAAACAGGAAAAGGGCGCTTTATACCGAGTATGTTACATCCGACGAATCGTCCAATTACCCTGGATTGTCCAGAGGAAAGGATATTATAAAGCGTTACGACATTGGCTTTAAAGAAATATCCTCTTTTGCATGGCAAATATGCAAAGGGATGCATTATCTCTCATCCCTCAAGGTAATCTATTTGATGTAAAAACTTATTACATTGTTAGTGAACTGGTATGCTTATATTGAAACGAAAAAAATATATACGTAATGAACTTCTTTTTCTTTTTTTCTTTTTTTACTATATAAGGAGATTATTCATGAGAAATTATTTTCTAACAGATAGTGTACTTCGTTTCCATGCAAACCAATACCCTGCTTAGGAAGAGATGCCGCCCTAATTTCCCTTAGCTGTTTATTGTTTTTTACATTGCCTGGAGTATAATCCCATCTGCTCTATATAATTATAAACTTGCATACATTAAACAAAATTGTGGTTAACCATGTTAGCAGGAGTTTTCGAAATTTTAGGCCTTACTATCATACTGATGACCGATTATAGGAATATCATATTTTATCACTTCTATAAGGTTTCAGGTAAATCATAATTATACCTACCCTTCAAATTTAGCTTTGCCCGTTTGTATGTAACTAGCGTGTTCAGAGAACGGATTGATAACAAATATGACGTTTCTGCAATATTTTGTTTTGTTGTTCTTGTTGTGATAAAAGTATATATGTTGCATTTAATTTTGAGTAACATATTGTTCTTGGTAAGTTATTGTAACGCTTGTCGGTCTTCTTGTTACTTTTCAAGCTGTCAAATTTGCATTATTGTGTATTCCTAGAGTATCATGTACATTTTCATCTACTTGCTTTCATACTTTGTCGTGTATTCGTTAGAAAGTTATTATTGTCGCTGCTGCTGTTGTTGTTTATGATCATATAGATATTGAAGAGGAGGAGGAGGAGGAGGAGTATCACGATAACGCTGATATCATCAGGTCAGCCCGTCTGCTAACAGGAGCAGACTCTTATAAGCATTCCTATTTTTTACCGCACGAAGTACGCCGTTTTGTCGCTGTGATCTTTCCTTCCACATGTAATGATATCAAATGACGATGAGAAGTAACAAGAACGAATCTACAGTGATATTTGATTCCGCACTCTTTACAGGTTGTACATCGGGATCTAGCAGCTCGTAATGTGCTTGTAGCTGAGGGTCTCTTGTTGAAAATCTCCGACTTTGGCCTCACTCGTGATATCTACGAAAGGGGTCTATACGAAAGACAAAGCAAGGTTATTTTTGTTGCTGTTTTTGTTTTTGTTTTGTTTTGTTTTTGTTTTTGTTTTTTTTTTTTTTTTTCATTTTTTGGACATTGCCCCCCTTATTTCCTTGGATCATTGTCATAGGCGAACGAGGCGGGGGGGGGGGGCTGCAGACCCCCTGAGAATTTTTAAAGGTGGCGATATTCGGGCAACCACTACCTCATATTATGGTAGCTAGCGAGGTGCCCAAATAATCTCACATTTTAGCAGGAACGTGCCCAAATCTGTGATGTACACTTTTACTAGAAAAAAAAGGAAAGTTAATAATGAAATACGTCAGCCCCTAGCGAAAATGTGCCCGTACGCTTTAAATACCTGGCCAATGATCTGCTTTTCTCTTCTGTAAATTCATAGTTTTTATTCAATTTGTTGCTTGTGTATAAAATAATAATTATGCCACGAAGCTTGAGGGTTTCCGAGATTATTAAATCCATGATTTAGTAAAAACCTACCACCTACCTGATCCACCCATCTTCTTTTTGATGAATATCTCAACAAATTTATACAGAAAGCTTTCTGAATCAGACCCGAACTAGATATCCCCCCCCCCCCTCTCGCTCTCTTCCTCTCTTTATCTCTTTCTCCCTCTCTCTCTCTCTTCCTCTCCTCTCTCTCTCTCTCTCTCTTTATCTCCTCAAACATTCTTTCCTCGATATAGTAATCAACAGTGGAGTAATAAACATCTACAATTATTATGCAGAGCCATCTATGAGCAGAGTTTTATCAACTCGGTTTCAGGTGGACACAATATGGTGTATATCAATTTGTTATATGCTTGCCCAAGAAAGCAACATGCGCCTGAATATTGCTACCTTCTGGAGCCGAGTTGGCCAAACTTTTTTGTATAGATGGCCCTGAGAGTATGTTTTTAAGGACACTCATTTTCTGTAATAACCCCGAAGAATGTACCTTTTGGAATGATGCCCTTACTTTCTATGATATTTTACGATAACCAGGAACAGGTGGAGCACTAATCTTAAGAATCTAACAATCATAATGAATAACTTTGTCAAAGAAATTATGGCAATGTAATTGAATTAATTATTATACTCGTTTCATGTTGTGTTTTTTTCTTTCCTTACTCTCAGTCAGTACTTCCAGTAAAGTGGATGGCAGTCGAAGCCCTCTACGATAACGTTTTTACAGTGAAAAGTGATGTGTAAGTATAACATGCGAAGGCATTCAGACTTGACTTTTTAGTTGGATGTATGTAATTCATTGTATTTTTAGAATAAACAGTTTCTCCTTGAATCACATTGTTTCATAAATTGTTTCAGCAAAACGAAGAAAACATGATAATTTTTTAGACATTAGATTTCTTACCCTGTGATCATGGCGATAAGATACTCTATTCAAATGTCATTTGGAATTATTCCAATTCTATAACTTTAGAATTCCGCTTCGGAACTTATGTCTCTGCTTTTCTAAAAGAAAAAAAAAATCATGATGTTCAAAGAATGTCTTCTATGTCTCCTTTTTTGCTGCGTCTCTTTTATCCTTCCGCATTTTGCAGATGGTCATTTGGTATTTTGCTATGGGAGATCGTGACGATGGGTGAGTATGAAAATATCTTTGAAAGAGCTTTTATTGCATTTTGATTTAATAGTCTAGTGGTCTTTGTTATTATTATTATTAGTATCATTATTATTATTATTACTATTATTATATATTATTATTATTATTATTAGTAGTAGTAGTATTGTTATTGTTATTATATTATTATTATCATTATTATTATTATTTGTAGTAGTAGTAGTAGTAGTAGTAGTAGTAGTAGTAGTAGTATTATTTATTATTACTACTACTATCATTATTATTTCAGTGATACAATACAATGATGAAATGGAAAACAAAGTAAGAATATATGATTCAGCTTCCCCTGCTGAGCCTCCCGAAGTTGCCTGAAAGATTAAAAGAAATGTGGAATTCCTATGACCATTGGGCCTTTCCCACCTATTCCAGAAAACGCAACGGGGGAGCTAGAACAATTAGCACATAGGCCTATAAATAACATTAGTATTGTATTTCCTATTTTTATATAGTGCACTGATTACATGCAGGTAGTGTTGTTTTACTCAGTAAGTTCTTGGTAGACAGTATTGCCATTTTAACCAAGCTTATTTTCTCAACAACTAACGAAATTATTACTAACCGCTATCTTATAAACATCGCAGTCAGGACCGACGATTTTGTTTATAAATGGAATATGTATATATATTATATATATATATATATATATATATTATATATATATATATATACACACACACAACACGCACATATATATATTTATATATATATATATATATATATAGAATGAAAGAAATGTCACTATGAGACGGTCGTAGCTTTTATTGTCCTCCTTTATTTGTCAAGCTTTCGTATCAATGATCTTCATCAGGACTGTATAAAAACACAAAATGATGGCTGACATTTACATCGGAATAAACATTTCAATTTCTTACAATGGTTAAGTACTAATCAATATAATTGTAATAATATTAATTATTGTTTATTATTATAATGATTATTATTATTATCATTATTGTTATTGTTATGTCTGTTATTATTATTATTAGTAGTAGTAGTAGTAGTAGTAGTAGTAGTAGTAGTATATTAATAAACATCATTATTATACATTTGCATATTTTTTAAAAGAATAAATCAATGTGTGAAAAGATACTTGCATGTCTATATTTACAAATCTATTTATGTAAATAATATTTCTATGAATATTTGCAAACAATATAGATAATGAGTGTGAATGATAACAGACATAACAATAACCATAATGATAATTAATAATAATCATTATAATAATAAACAACATAATTAATATTATAACAATTATATTGATTAGTACTTAAACCATTGTAAGAAATTGAAATGTTTATTCCGATGTAAATGTCAGCCATCATTTTGTGTTTTTATACAGTCCTGATGAAGATCATTGATCGAAAGCTTGACAAATAAACTTAAGGAGGACAATAAAAGCTACAACCGTTTCATAGTGACATTTCTTTCATTATACCTTCCACTAAAACAACTATGAGTGACCACCAGCGTTGTGTTCGAGGAACATTTCTTACAATATTTTATATATATATTATATATAATATATATATATATATATATATATATATGTATATATAACTATATATATATATATATATATATATATATAGCGAGAGAGGTGTGGATGTGTGTACCGTTCGGTTGAACCATGTTAAATTTAGATATGTGAATGATGGAACAGAATAATGTATATATATATATATATATATTATTATTATTATTATTATTATTTATTATTAGATAAAGAAAATTTAAGGTTATGTACGTTATTTACATAACTTTATCTTTAAAATATCAACAAATAACCAGCGATGAGTGATATATGGAAATGATCAAGCCACTGCATTGAGTTTCTTTCTCATTTGTCCCCTCTTACCAATTATTTTACAAGAGCGTCAAAAAGGGGAGTTCCACTCTGGTGCTTTCTTCATTTGAATAAAACTTAATGAGAGAAACAGATTACTGAAAGTTTGAGCAAAATCCGACGAAAGATAAGAAAGTTATGAATGTTTGAAGTTGTAATCAATCAAACAGAAATTGGCACCTCGTTGACGTATCTTGCGAGTTCCTCTCCAATTTGGTCTGTACAGAAAATTTCATTAATTGTCATTTTCTTAGTTGTTAATGAAGGAATACATCTGTTTCATATTGGTTTTATGTCAAAACATATGTGCAATAATTATTTCTATCTAGGTTGCACAAATGATTAAATATTTTATTTAGAAAAATTGGAACTTTATGTAGTACAGGGCGAATGGGAGAGGAGCTCCCAAGATTCGTCAGGGAGTTGAAAATTTGTGTTTGGTTGATTACAACTTCAAAAATCATAACTTTCTCATTTTGTATCGGATTTTGCTCATATTTTTATTGATCTGTTTATGCATTTCTTCTCCTTCTTTTAAAAGCAACTTGGTACCAGTGTGGACTTCTCCTTTAAGTTCGGCGATCGTGGAAATTATCTTTTGACTTTTACTGTCTGAATTCTCTCCTTGGTCTTTTCTATGTGTTTTGTTTTTAATTTGTGAATAGGGGCCATTCCATACCCCGGTGTAACTGCTGAGCGGCTGTGCCAATTACTCCGTGAGGGATACAGGATGGATAAACCCGAGGAGTGCACTGAAGAATTGTCAGTATCCCTGAGGCGTAATATAACACGCCCACGCTGTTTTAACACGATATACAACGATGTCTGACGATCTAGTCTGCATGTTCCAGTGTATTCTTGATATAGCCAGTTCTTTTTATTTGCTCGAGATAGAGGTGTCTTAATATACTGTTGCTGTCCTTCCGTGGACAATTTTTCATTGTTCTGACAGTTTCATTGAGAATACAGTTTTGTTAAGAGCAGAAAAACCCGTTCATATCGGAACAAGCAGATATGATCATCAGGGCCCCGTTTCATAAAAGTTACCATTAATCATGTTAATGGTAACTCTGCTATCAATGGTAACTACCATGGTAACATCACTCAACAGCCAATCAAAATCAAGGTTTCCATGGGAGTTACCATTGATGGCAAAGTTACCGTTAATGGTAGGTTTTATGCAACGGGGCCCAGAGCTTGTCATACATCGTATTACACACGTGCCTGGCTTATAAGACCCTCAATAAAAATGAAAAGAAGTAGTAGTAGTAGTAAAAAAAAAAAAAAAAAAAAAAAAAAAAAAAAGAATAAGTAAATAATTATGAATTCAAATTTGCTATTGTCATTCACATTTATATTAGTTTTTCGTTGATAAACCTTCAATCCAGTAAGCACAAGAGCTTATAAAAGGAAATGAACTACCTTCAATGAAAAAAAAATCTTTCTTCCTTTTTGTAAATGTCAAATTATCTGCCAAGTGAAAATCGTAGAAAAAGTCTAAAATAACAAGAAAAGTTTGAATAATCATAGAATTACACAATTGTGAAAGTTTATGATGTAAGCAATTATGACAACAGTGAATGGTAACTTAATTACCCAAAATTGATCATAATTCAGTATACATTTCAATATAAAAGAATTCGTTTGTATTAATCCTCCCTGATAATGCAGATATTCAATAATGAAGCAGTGCTGGTCAGATGATCCACAAGGCCGTCCTTCTTTTGAGAAACTTCGGTTTATATTCGAGAAAATGCTTGAAGAAACAATGGCAAGTAGATTTTCCCTTTGAAGAGGAAATCAAGAGATGTTAGGAGAATAATTTTCAAAAGGAGGTTACATAATTATTGTTGAAACAGTCTTATTCATTACGTTATGTCATAAAATTAAGATTATCCTGATTTTATATCAAGCGTATAAGCCTGAGAAATGATGCATCGAAAGAGGTAGAAAGGCGGCATCGCTTGGAAGACAGTTTGATGAGAGCCGGCGAAATGCTATTATTCTCTTCCCCACAAAAAATGTGAATGAACTGTTACAAAACAAAATTATATAAAATAAATGAATAGCTAGATGTGTTAATTAATTTATAGGGATAAAGCCGCACATTTGTAAAGTATCTTTAAAATAATAAAATTATTAATGCATTTAACGAATAAATCGAACGTGTATTCATATCATATAAATCTGTAGGATATAATGGTATTTTCTTTGATTTGATACCTCAGAAATGTAACTCCTGCAAGGGAAATATGTGAGAATATGGCTTCTAGCAATAAAAAGTATTGTATTCATGTACATGTACATAGAAATAAAGGTCGGTCAGTACATCAGTGAATGTTGCCTCTGTCATGAAGATAAAATACGATTATTTATTAATTGCACAGCTCAGATGCAAAATATTACTGAAGTATTACAGTTTGATGTATTATTACATCATTATTACGTGTCTGAATGCGATTTAAATTTGAACAGGAGTACCTTGATCTGTCAGACATTAACGGGGACCTTTCATCGGACGACGAGAAAGAGGACGCAGTGGAGTGCCACAAGGAGCACCGCTGTCTCCTACAGAAAAACAGAGATGGTGAGAAGAGCTCTGACCCCCGAGGGATTTCACACACTGCCTCTTTATGGTACATAGTGTCTGTACTGTAGAGCATCGGGAGGGTTAAAATCATCGGTACTGTATGAATGCGGTGTAGGGATGAATTAAGATGAGATAGGCCTACTGTCAAACCAAACACAATATACATTAGGTATCAGTACTATTTAATAGGGTCCCCAAGCTTCATTTTCCTTCCCAGAAACTACCTATGATTAATTTTGTAAGTTGGTGCCACATTAATATGTGTCTGCGTGACCTGATAATAGGATTTTTTTTAAACCCCACATGGAATATATATATATATATATATATATATATATATATATATATATATATATATATATATATATATATTAGTTTACCTCTGCCATTGTGTGACCAAGAGCTTTTAGGAATGGGGATGGGGGTGCGTCCATGTAGTCAATTTTAGATATTCATTGTTTTATGATTTAGACTCCGTAAGGAAATACGATGCGTTTTTTGGTTACAATTTACGAAAATTGCGCTCAGTTACGCCTCGGGCATTTCGCACAAAAATTTGCACTAATTTTGGTACTGTTACTTTGCACTCAGACCTGTGCGAACTTAAAAGGCATTTATATGTGTGTTATGGGATCCTGTCTAGGTATAGAAACTTTCGAAAGATGCGAATCGATAATTTGTGACCCTCCACCACAAAACGACCAAAAATTCGGAAATGTGGGTTTTTTAATTTCAGCCCAGTTCGAAAGCTTAGATTCTAAGCTTTAAAATGATAAAACCCTTTGCAAATTATAATGAGAATGCCAACGTGTCAGGCTAATGACCAAAACAACAGAGAAAACGGGCTCTAAAGAAGAATGACCATTTAAGAGCGTTTAATCTGTGACCAGTTGTTTGTCGCACAGAAGGTTGAGTCAAAACTCCCTAGCATACACTGTGAAGTACTAATTGGATTGGGTTTAAACTTTTTATACCTTTAGAACAAATATTTTTCTTTGTTTCTCTAGATTTTGAATATCAGTAAATGCATATGAGCTATACCAGAAAAGCGATGTGAAGTACGATCCCAGCAAGCTGACACACAAAGTTTGGAAGTCCAGGGGGGGGGGGGGAATGGTCATTTTGAAAGAGAGTAAAAACTTAGTATTTTAACCTAAAATTTTGTTAGATGGTTGATTAATAAATGAAATTTTAGAAAAAAAAAACAACAAACAAAAAACAAAACATTTAATCCAGTGACCGGGGCAATAGTGCTGTAAGCGCTTTGGTCAGTTACATTGTAACTGGTAAGGCGTTTTATAAAAAAAAACAGCTATTATTATTACTATTATTAAAAAAATTGAAATAAAAATTTCCACCCTAAACCATCTTTTTCAGCTGTTTACTTTAAAACTCCCATTGCGACTTATTGGTTGTTTTGTTGTGGCAGGTGACATTTGACTTTTTGAGCGTAAGCAAACACCAAACAGAGATTTGAGATTTACCAAGGCCAATATTTTATTGTGTGAATTGTAAGCTATGGCAAAAATTATCCCTGAGGTATTCATATAGTGTTGAAAGTATCAAGATGTTTCAGCGTATCCATCGATAATTAATCGAAAAGACTAAGAGATTGTTCAATATATTCCACAGTAATTCTATTATTATTATTATTATTATTATTATTATTATTATTATTATTATTATTATTATTATTATTATTATTATTATTATTATTATAATTAATATTATTATTATTATTACTATTACTAGTATTATTATTATTATTATTATTATTATTATTATTATCAATATAATTAATATAATAATTATTATTATTATTATAATTAATATCATTATCATCATCACTTTATTTCATTTCATTTTGTATTCATTTATTTATAATTCTTTTCTTTTTGTAATTTTTTTTTCTCCCTTTATTTTTTTAATTATTATTTATTTTTTGGGGTGGGGGGGGGGGGTAATATTTTGGCTGAAGCTGAACCCTAGCAGTTATAATTCATTTGTAAACGTTTACCTCTCCGACTTCTGCCAACACCATTCATCTCCCTTGTTTACAATTGTTGTTTTTTAAATTCATGTTACATAGGATTGAGCTCCCCTGAAACATCCCCCGAAGATGATCTAGCGCCCCCTAGCTACGGAGAATGTGCAGAGTCCTCTGAGGTACATGGCCCGACACGAGTCGTTCAGAAGAAGGTACACCACAGGGGCAAAGACCCTGATCGAGCGGAGCAGAGTTCGGAGGCAATATATGGTACGATCGAAGAAACGGTTCATATCGAGGCCGTCTAGATTTGCATTAGCGATAACACCGTCTGCTGAGAGCCAGAAGGACATTAGATTTATATAAAGTGATTTGAGTTAATGCCCTTATTGCTCTCAGCAGACGACAGGCACCGTGGAGATACGAAAACTAAGAATGATGACGTCCTGTGTGCTAATGCAACGAACTACCTTTCATTCAGGATGAATAGAACCTTCATTATTCATGGTCATCGAACTTATTACCACCCGAGTCAATGACTTCTACTTTGCAGAAATCCATCTTAAAGACAATTTCTGTTTTTAGTGACGATTTTATCAAGGTTTCGCAGTCACGATCGGTTACTTAACTTGCGTGAGATGGATATAGGAAAGGGCAGTGATGGAAATTTGTTGCCATCTTTGGTTACATACTTTCTATTGTGGAAGAAAATTGTGATATATATATATAAATATATATATAATTTGCTTGTTTGTGTTGGCTACATCTGCATGGTTTTCTGGCTAAATTTTATGTTCTTTCTGCAAATGAGAAATGACTATATTGGGAAAGTCAGAAAACGAAATTATAGTTTAGTGGGGTTGTTTACTTTATTTTCCTTCATTACGTTTTAAGCTTTCGACTCTCGCATACACGATTATGGCCATTACGTAGGCTGTAACCGAACTGAGGCTTTGTGCATGGAGAGTTGTGAATAAAAGTATTTTATAAAACCTAACACAGCCTGACTTTCCACAAATCAAAATCGGATCACGTAATGCGTTTGGTTTAGGAGTTTTTTTGGTTTAAAAAAAAAAAAATTAAGGAACATTTTATGAAAATTTCCCTTGGATATATTACTTGCAGAATGACAGAACAGATACTAGCACTATGTATTTCTTTAAATGTCACCTTGTATGCTCGGCATCTCTAAAGTAGTCGGGGTTTACAACAAAAAAAAGAAACCAAACCTTGAAAAATTCCTGTAAATGGATGATATGTTTTCAGGCAATGAAATTCATATTATCCAAAATCATATTTAATACGCTATGGAATCATACCTTGCTTAGATTTCCAGGGTCGTGTATCACTGAACACCATTGATTGCAAAATTTTGTGCAAAATTCCACTTGATTCACTTTCTTGTAAAACACAGTAGGGATGATGTTAATGATATGTTTTTTTTTTTTTTTTTTTTTTTTTTCAAAAAAAGTAGGTGCCTGCAGCATTTGAGATAAACAGAAACAAGCAGGCTTATGCTCCCTGAAGATTCTTCTTAGCCAAAGATTCATGACTAAAATCTTGTTCGTTGTTGTGTGAAGTTCGTGAGGCATAGTTATAAGCTCAACCGTGACGTGATTTGATCAATAACGAATTGCTAGGAAGAGCAGTCAAGCTTATTAAAAAGGCCATTCCCCTAACAACCTGCCTATTGTGTCTTACAAGAAAGTGAACCAACTGGAATTCTGCACATTTTTTTTAAGACAGTGGTGTTCAGTGATACATGACCCCGGATAAATGAGGTATCATTGGAAAGCATATGAATTATTCTTTAAGGTGATATGAATTTCATAGCCCCTAAACAAATGGTATATTTACTGGAATTTTTAAAAGTTTGGCTTACCTTTTTTTTTCTGGTATACCCAGAATTATTAAAAGCCAAATACGAAACTGGAGAATCTCACGTTCTCAAATTGGTCATAACAACCGAAATCATCTGGCACGTAGGTCAACGTAATATTTATTCACAAGCCTCGGTAAAGTTTTTTTTTTCTACTTATACATTATGATTAATATTTAAAAAACAACAGTGCAAATTCCTGAGGTGGATCGAATGCTTTTTCTTTATTCAAAATAATATAATTCATGCATTGTTTCAAATGGTTTTAAAATAAACGAATGTAACTTTAGTTACTTATTAGTATGCATGACAACTTAGACAGTATTATACAAGGTAATGACAAAGTCTTAGGCCCGTATTTTCGAAAACGGCCTATTCAAGTTAAAGGCTGGCTTATCTTAGGCCGCTGATTCATGGAAGGCCAAAATTATTTTTGAAAATTATTTCTTGGTGTGAAATGAACATCGGAAATCAATTTCATCAAGACCATACTTTGTGTTTGCATTTAGTTTCAGAACTATTGTGAATTATATAGGATTAATTGTGTGACATTTGGTACTCCATAATTCAGTGGCCTAAATCTGCACACTTAGGTTGGGTTTCAACTGCTAGGCGGCTTTCGAGAATACCTGCCTTAAATTATCATGAAGTCAGTGGCGCAAATCCATTTTGAAATTGGGGGGGGGGGGGGGACATTCGCCTCCAAAATTCTCTGACAAGCAAAAAAAAATGATAATAGAAAAAAGGTTATTCAAAAAGATGGGGGGGGGGGGACATTCGCCTATCTTCAAAAAGGTGGGGGTACACGTCCCCCTGCCCCCACCCCCGGATTTGCGCCCATGCATGAAGTGATCAGATTTGTCTAAAGTTATCTTAAATTACAGATTATGCTTTTTAAAAAAATGATAGAATAATGATGTCAGCTTGTAACAAAGCAAAATAAATAATATAGAATATGCAACTTGTTTTAATAAAAGAATAGTTATACGTAATCCCGTACGCGCAAAACAACATTGCTGCTTTTATAGCCCCACCGAAAACTAAGATATGTTCGGAGATTTTTATTACGTCATTTACAATTTTTTTCTAAACCTTTAACATATAATTCATCTTATCTTTCTTTAGCATGTTTTATTTGTAATGTATCGAATGTTGTATTGCTCTTTCAGTAAAATGTATCATAAAGAAATTTGTTTCGCTGGCAGATAATTTATAAAGATTTAACATGTTTTATTTTGAATTTTCAAATGTTGAGTTGCTCTTCCAGTACAATGTATCATAAATAATTATGGTTTGCTGGCGGATCTTAACTTTCAAAGGTTAAAGGATAAAAAAGTTTTAAGGCTTTATATTCAATATTGTAAATATTGTTCACATTGTTTTATAGTATGCCTCTTCCGAATTACAATGTAACTTTCCTGTCATTAACGTTTGTGATGCCTTTATAAAATGCTTTGAAGAGCTTATCTCGAATAATATGCTGCACATTTTATTCTAATTGAAAGGGCAAATGCTTTGATGTATCTACCCATTTATTCATGAATTTGGATTTATAGAAAACTATAAAACGTGAATTATGATAGAATCTTATTTATGAGACAAGAGTGACATTCAAACTAATGGAGTATTTTCATTCATATTTATCAGTGTAATATTGAGTTGCCTTCCGCGGGATAAGGCCTTGGGAATCCTACCGATCTTCCGTTCATTTGTGTCTTTCTTTCCTTTTCATAAGTACGTCATGATTTATTACAGTGGCGGTTTTTTTCGATTATTTGGAAATCAATCTGGAGAAATTCATGAGACACACTGGATACTCTTTCATTACAATGTCCAGTTATATAAACATGCGATATGAAATGGAATCGAATAAAAAACGCGGTTTTACTTATCTTTGCAAAGTGTTTTGAAATGTTGATATACCTCATTCATTGCCTGATGTTCTTGATAATTGATTGTGTAAAATATTATATTGAAGTGAACTTTTTTGCAGCTACTTGTACAGTTATATAAAAATATTTGTGAGATATCTTCAACAGTTCTATGTCATTTATTATTATTCTTATTCGTATCTAACCGAAGGAAAAATTGATATCCGAATATTCAACGCCAGCTATACATGCATATTTTTAATACATTCAGAAATTTTACAATCCTTCATCGTTCTTACGTTTTGTGATGTGTTTATGAAACTGTAATTATATATTTCGTCGAAAGTAATGTCTTTATATAATAGTGATAATAAACATTATAAAGACGAAAAGTGCTACATATCACATAATATCATTTTGATACATGTAATTTTACATGTAATATATCATTTCAAGAACTATTATGCATGAAGTTGTATTCAGAACTTTCGCATATTTAATGCCATTTAGTCGCACCAACTAGTGTGGATACTTTCTCTATGTTCTGTTGACTTTTAAGAATTTTCTCTAAACTTTTAATATTCTCATTCGATTTACCTCATCACATTAAAAAGTATCTTTATGAGTGGATCACGGTTTTGTTTAACGAATTGTGATATGTTAATGTGCATAAATGTATATTGAATATTGATCAATATAAATGTGCATTTTTATTGCTTAAAGTGTACCGGAAAGGTACAGTGTATCAATCCATACAAGCAAATATACATAGCAAGTATATATTTGATTTATCATGACAACTGGTTGTACATCAAAATAGGCAGTCCTAAATCTCATAAAAAACGTCAGTACTTTAATATTTCTGCCGTTTGTAATGATGGTTCACATACATACATGAAGGGCTATGCCAGGGCTTACCTTTTGAAATGTATATAATATGCATCATACAAATATGTCGTTATTTTTCAACCACTTAACACAAATATATTCCATTGCATTTACAAAATCCATGTACATACAAAGGATACAATTAAAACCATTGTGCATATGATGGAATGAAATTTCCTGTTTGGTTTGGTATCTTCATTTGAAGGTTGAATTACGTTGCTAAAGGTAGCGAAGAATGGAAATATGAATATAGATAATCAAATTGCTGATGATTTTAACGGTGATTATTTCTAGTTTGTAAGTGTCAAAGATGAAACGAAGGCATCATTCCCCCAATTATTGAGCTGATGTGTGATAGTTTCAGCATTTTATTTTAAAAAATTGCTTTTGCAACCCCCCCCCCCCCCCCCACACACACACACACACAAACACAACACGACTCCGATTGATATGTGGATGACTTGTCAAATGAATCGTTTCTGGTTCTTGATCAAAATTATCAGTGACTACTTTTTTTTTTTTTTTGTTCTCAGTTTTCTCTCCCCCCCCCCCCCACACACTCACTTTTGAATTCAGGGTGGGTTCATTAGATGATGATCAGTTTTTGAAGATTGCAATGATTATTATGATTATAACCGTGTTCCAATTGATATGATGATGATGATGATGATGGTGGTGGTGGTGTTCATCATGATGATGATGATGATGATGATGATGATAATGATGATTATGATGATGAATATGATGGTGGTTATAATAGAATATCGTATTTACAAAATACTGTAGATAATAAATTATAGAAATAGAAGACAAATAATATAGGCCCAAGCGCATAGTATCTGACATGGCTGTATTGTTTTCATGTGGGTACTTGTTTTTCCGGGGTAACCTCGCTAGTCATAAGGACCGCTATTCATAAGAACCGCTATCCATAATGCGTGACTAAATGAATAGCGGTTTTGTACGAATAGCAGTCCTTCTGAATAGCGAGCAAACCATAAACAAATTACCTCGCTATTCATAAGGACATCCATTCATAAGGATCACTATATATAACTACTCATAAGGACCGCTATTCATAAGGCGTGTTAAATGAATAGCGGTTTTCTATGAATAGCGGTTCTTATGAATAGCGAGCGGACCCCGTTTTTCCGAAGGTTCATAATTCCGAAACAAAACATTTTTCATAAAAGGGGATTCTGAAATACTATTATGAACATCATTTTGTTCTATCACTCCGAAAGTTCACTATTCAGAAAGTTCGTTATTCTCAAAGTTCGTTTATCCGAAGCGAATTCCGAGTTCCGGATTTTCAACCTTAAAAAAAAAAGGAACCTTCTCAATTTTTTTCATAACCTACTGCATTTTGCATAGGCGACGTAAATATACTTGTATATCTAGTGGTTTGGGCGGTTCACGGTTGCAATACATTGTGGTTGTTGTCTTTGCAGTAGCAGTTACACACTCTCTTTGAATAACAACAATAACTGGAAATGGGCTTTTAAATTATGACGCCATTAAAGAAGCAGGCCTTAGACTGCAAAATCATTCCTCCGTTAAAAGATTCTTTTTCCCCAGTGATTTCACTTTTTCACTTTCTCTCAATGCCCAATTCTCTCTCTCTCTCTTTCTCTCTCTCTCTCTCTCTCTCTCTCTCCCTGTCTTTTCTCTATATCCTTCGATTGTTTTATCATCTCTCTGTCTCTCTTTCTCTTTCTCTTCATTTAAGTATTCTATCTCTCATTTTATCTGACAGTGTCTATCTCGGTCACTCACTCTCACCCCCCCCCCCCCCCCCCCTCATTCTCTCGAGTATAAGGACGTGTAATTTGATGTACAGGTTTGGAGCTTTCTTCTTTTTTTTTCTTTCTTTTGAATATGAGATAACCAAAATCTTCTTGCATAATTACGATATACTCTTTCACAATATAAATGTCAATGCCGTTGCCTAAGGCTGAGTATATAAACAACCCTGGTTTTGGAAATCAGCTTGGTAAAATCTCCCTTTAAATGCTCAACTTTATGAAGGCACTTGATCTATCCACACTGTCTGGATAAAATCCTCTTACTTTTATTTTAGAAAAAACAGATGAATGGCCATCTGAAATTAGGCCCACTAATGGACGGTATCCTTGGGTGGAACAACAAACATGACATTGCAATAATACTCATACAATACTTTTTGTCTCTCTCTTCTCCATCTCTCTCTCTCTCTCTCTCTCTCTCCCTCCCTCTCTCTCTCTCTCTCTCTTTCACTGTCTCCACTCTGTCACTCTCTGACTTGTTCTCCTCTTCCTACCGATTATCTTCCTTTGTTTATACGTTTATCTTCCTATCGGTTGCCCCCCCCCCCCTCTCTCTCTCTCTCTCTCTCTCTCTCACTCACTCACTCTCTCTCTCTCTTCCTGACTTGCAATTTTTCTCTAACGTCACATTACAGTCATTCCCTGGCATAGCCAAAGTTTTAAGAATACACACACTTTATCTCTCTCTCTCTCTCTCTCTCTCTCTCTCTCTCTCTCTCTCCATTTACTATCTTCTCTTCTCTTTCCATACATGTCCCTCATCTATATCTTATATGTTCTTCCTTTCATTTTGCTGTCAATGATCTTAGCCTTGGCTGCTTTTCTTTGTAGATACATGTAGATATCATTGAAACATTATATCTGTTTCATGTCGACGAACCTAATATTCACAGTTGTACTTCCTTAATCCCACTCTGTGGGACCATAACGGAATTAATGCGGGTATATTACTTATATTTTATTAATCATAATCATATCAGTAATTTGTAGGCGCCTCGAGCATCCCCTGTGATTGATATTTTGCACAATAAAAAAATTAAGTTATTTGATTGTCATTTCTGATTATACGGTGGTTCAACTGCTTGAATTTGCCACATATAACTTGTGAAAGTTCATCTTTCATTTTATTTTATTTTTTATATCACATGCTTTGAGTTTAGGACAAATGCATTCTTTACAGAACTCTCAAAATGAGGCTGCATAGATTAAAACTAAGTTTTTACAGTTATACCTGATTGAATACAATGGTTATGTTCAATTAAGCGGGGAAAAATTGGGGGGGGGGCTCTTTAAAAAAAAGAAGAGGAAAAAAAATGTAACAATAATGGAGCAGTTATCGTCTCAAAAGTATCTAATGCAGCATAGAAATACCATGCTAACAGGACACAGAGTATCTCCAAAGATAAAAAGTTTATTTCAGGGACATAAATAGTATTACAGTATTTTGTTTTTCCTGTCCTTCTTTCGCATATTTAGGTTTGACACTACAAATACAAATAAAATAGCTTTAAATACGCTGGTGGTAAAATTTCGAATAATTTGCCTTATGGTTTTCAGAACGCTAGATCTGTGGATACATTTATAAGGAAAGATATTTTAAACCTCTATGACACAATGCCTATTCTTGAACTGTACTTGACATGGTCCATTCATCTCACATTTCCTTTCTATTTCGGTCTGCCCTTAACCTCTCTCTCTCTCTCTCTCTCTTTCTCTATTTCTTTCTTTTATTTCTCTCCTTATATCTCCTCTTCTGCTTCATTCTATTTTTGATATATTTGTACTTTTTAAGTCATTTTATCCATTCCGCTTTTTAACTTGAATTAATATTAAACTGTTTCTCTTTTTGTTGTGTGATACATGTATTTGTAAATATGTTCATTATTCTCTCAACAATTGGTTTTACTGCTGATTTATATTTGTTATAATGAATGATTCTCATTATTCTTATGTTCATGTAGTACCTTTTTAGGGCCAGGATGTAAAACAGATTTTGTACCTAAATCTGATTCTTGTTATCCTGATTATATTCAGTTTTTTTTTTAAATAATAATAATAGTAAAATAAAACATCTCTCGGAAATCATCAACATTAAGTTATTGCCCATTGTGAATACAGATTTATGGCATTTGCCAATATCAAAATGGAACTGCAAGCTAACTCAGTAAACATGATGAAAAAAGATAAGACCACAAGGCGTGTTCACTTTTTTGTTCAATGAAGGAAATAGTTCAGTACAAATGCATGCCATAGCAACGTCAGTCATTGGACCCTCTTGCAGTAAAGATTTTGATAATCTTCCTGGATTCGATTACCAAGAATAATTCCTGGTCAGATATTTGATTAAACACGTCTGATCTCATTTTTTAGTCAACGCAAGTGTTATGTAGGTCTTGGGAGGTCTACACTGAGTATGCCTTAGAGGTATTTCCTAATTGAAAATAAAAGGACTGATACCAACAGTACGCAGCCAAAGCAAATGTATCGCTTTGTTTTGTTGTTGATGGTGGTGTTGTTGTTTTATAAGTGTGGGCTATATCTAGGGCAACATTTCATTAATGTTGCTTTTATATATTTTTTTTTTATTATCATTATTCATTGGAAACGTATTATGTGTGTGATTTAGTTAGTTTAAAATTTGATTGTGAGTTTAATAAAATTCATTTCCCCCCCCCCCAACTGGATCAAAGTTATGAATTTGTAAAGTTGTAATCAATCATACACAAATTAGCAACTCCGTGACGCATCTTGCCAGCTCCTATCCCCCCCCCCAAAAAAAAAAAAAAATCATAAAATTCCATGTTCTATACAGAAAATACTTTATAATAATTATAATTATACACCCTAGATATAATCATTTCACTTATGCTTTTGCACAAGACCTGTATGATTCTACTTCCTCATCAAAAACAAAGAAAAGTGACAATTTATGAATTTTTGTGTAGGGAGCGAAAGGGAGTGGAGCTCACAAGATACGTCACGGAGTTGCCAATTAGTATTTGATTAACTACAATTTCAAAACTTCATAACTTTCTTATTTCTTATCGGATTTTCCTCAAACTTTCATTGATCTGTTTCTTAATATCGGGGTAAACTTTCCCTTTAATGTGATTCAAGTTTATAACGTTTATCAAATTCAGTGTTGCTTTTTTTTTTCCTTTACATGTGCATTATGTTATTATTTGGGTTACCTGGTGGGGACCAAAAAACAAACAACAAAGAAGTGGTTTCTCGTATTAAAATTCCATTCCAAATTCCTAATTCTTTGTACAATATTGTGACTTTAATAGTAATGTCTTGATCAAGTAGTCTTCCTGACCTATTTTTGTCCTCTGCATCTTGCCTTCCTTTCATCGCGTCTATTTTTGCTGCCGTTTTTTTTTTTTTTTAATTAATCCTTATAAACCTCTCCTCAATCATTAAGCTTCCGACAATAAATTCTGCTCCTCTCCCTTTCTTTCTCTACCCCCCCCCCCATCTCTCTCCTCTCTCTCTCTCCTATCTCTCTCTCCTCTCTCTCTCTCTCTCTTCTCTCTCTCTCTGTCTTTCTTTTTTTCATTCTCTCTCTCCAATCCCCTTTACTTTCTTTGCGTGAGCGTGAATTCCTTCATCCCAAGATCCCGCCCTTATTTCTCTCACACGATCTCCACATTCCCGAGGGTAGTACATTTAATTAACCTCGTATCCCAGAGAATCTCCCTTTTTATTTCACTTTCCAAACCCCCTCGAGTTTACTTCGCAAAGACACGTGTAGAAAGTCACGATCCACGGTCATAATATTGCGTTTACTAAATGAATGAATTCATCATCGCTTTAAAGGCTACCGCCAAGC
Source organism: Heliocidaris tuberculata (assembly GCA_025618425.1). Classification (NCBI taxonomy): domain Eukaryota; kingdom Metazoa; phylum Echinodermata; class Echinoidea; order Camarodonta; family Echinometridae; genus Heliocidaris; species Heliocidaris tuberculata. Next base: position 4,700,545 of record CM046851.1, read on the forward strand.
AAATGGCAATTTGGATAGGTTGGTTCAACAACAGCATATTGCGTGCTATAGGAAAGGTGATAATGCATGGCAAAAAGAAAACTCTTACAAAAGCAATTTTATAAAACTGCATTTTTCTTTGGAAAAAATTATAAATATATCATTTGTCTTTCCAATGGCCATCACCATCGAGTGTCACCAAGTTTCTGATTAAGAAAGACTCGTAACGAGGATTTATTTCATGGAAACATAAATGAAAAAAGTATTAATAAAAAAATCGAAAATCTAACGAAAAGGCATTGTTAGAAAATGATACAATATACCGATTGATTTCATAGGGGGAAAAATAAAAGTAGAAAAAATATTATCGCATATCCAAATGGATATTCATGTCCACCACTGTGTCGTTAATATTTTTCGCCCATAACCACGCCCTGAAACATAAGTCATTAAGAAAAGTATCTTGTGTCATTTTATTTGGTTGATATGTACCTTGACAAATAAAGAGATAAATTTCAAAGTCATGAGAATCAACGGCACCTTTAAACATCCACAGCTACAGCTACTTAATGAAATTTGGGCATAACTAAATCCGATATTATGCCATACGAGACCCAATTCCCCGGGACCAAAATTAGCCTTGTTCCGTTTTACCATAAATGAAAATCTACGTCGGTAGATTTCATTTGGTTATCCCATAGTTTTTTTTTAAAGGATATACTATGTTATCATCTACGTTAGATGGATTAGAATGGATGGTGTCTAGTCTACAAATTTAAACTTGAATTCAACAAGAAAACTTATCAATGCTAATTCTGCCTGGCATAAATAACAATCATTCTGAAACCAGTTTTATTTGATTTCAACTTTTTATCTACTTTTTTTTTCTTGTTTGTATGTTTTTTTGTGGGGGCAAAAAATATAAATATGTTAACACATTGATTAAATCATCCACACCTCACGACTGTTTGAAAGAAATTATGTCAGTCTACAAAGCCATTTCTTTTTCTTTCGATTAAAATTTTGAAATTTAACTTTCATTGACTTAATATGTCGGATACACGTCTCAATAGAATGATAAACTTTTATCAATAAAGTAACAACTAGTGGCTAGTCTGCAGTCACAGACTCAATTTATAACTGCTTTCCAAATTCATTATAATTTTATTTAAGTTTTTATCAGACTTTTTTTACATTGATAACTATAATTTGATAATTCTTGTATGATTTGCAGAGCATGTTAGATAATCCACTATTCATATATTCATATCTTGGAAGATATGGTGATAAATCTGCAAATAATGCAAGCATTATGAATTGAGCAGAGTATGAATCGGTTTGTTCAGTTGCATTCAGTTGTTTTGTTATAGGCACATCTGAGCTCGTAACAGGAAACAATTCACTATCTCCTTTTAATAGATAACATTAAAAAAGGTTGTTGACATTTCCCTACTGAGTAGTCTCTAACGCAGACTCTATTTTGATAATTTAACCTATTGAAGACGATTTGCAGCCACGCTTCACTCAGTCTAGCCTTGGACGTATGAAACAGATATGAGGATACAATCGTTTTTACTTGGTTGATATTCTATAACAATAAAGAGAGAATGGATATGAAGAATAAGAATGAACTTTAGCAATCAAAACGTTTCTCATTTATAGCTCTCACTATGATCGATCCGAAATTCTAGATGGAGCAGTGCAAAGGGTTAGTAAATGATCCTACTAGTGTAAAGAAGTCCGTCTTTAACGTAGAAGTGTCGGTATAACTGGCAAAGTGCAGTGTATCTTCAAATCAATAAAGTATTTGGTTTGATGTATTTTTTTACATGATTAAAAACAGCTGCAAAATAAGACCTGTCCAAAAAAAAGGGGGGGGGGTATTAGATACACATCTTTCTCAAATAGACATAAGAAATGGAAATGATTGGGGGGGGGGAAGGAATTTGAAGTAATATTACGATGAATTTTGAATTACTTAAAACAGAAAACGATTTCCCTATATTTCCAGCAAAGAAAATGTTATGACATAGTGCGATCCTGTTTGCTGACATAAGCCGAATACCATGAAAACTAATACAAGAATGAAGTAAGGTAAATGAAAGTTGAAAAAAGGAGATTGAGTGAATTTGTTCATGTACAACATGGAAAGGAAGCAGCCACTGGCGGCGGACATATATCTCATAAACGTTAAGATAGTGAACAAGAGAAAGTAAGCGTGAGGGCAGGGGCACAAAAGCCGATCAACCAATTTAAACCGGGTCAATAATTTGATTAAAGTGACGGGGGTGTCTCACCTTTTTCTTTCTGTGTTCTTTGTAACAGAGAGGGGGAGATGTCTGCACCGAGTGTTAATATCATGAAAACCCGATCTAGACACAGCTAGGAGATCACCAATATTTGCCATAGACAAACGTTTGTATGGGTAACACCGTTTGGCGGACTGGGACATTCGGTTGAAACCATGTCTCAAGTTAGTGTTTATAAATTTACACTCCACCAGGTGAAAGGGGTGTGGGAATTAGAAGGATTCTGATTTTATTTTATAAAAGTGCAGGAAAACGAAAATATTATACTTTACTGTGCAAAGAATCCTTGGTGGAGAAGAGGTGGCGAAAGGGGAAGAGGAAGTGGGAGAGAGAAAGAGAAATGGAGGGAGAAATGTATAGGGGAATTAAAGGAGTCGAAGGGAGAAATTAGGGAAAGATAGGAAGAAAATAAGGAGATGGGGAAGAGAGGGATAGAGGGAGAGAGAGGATGATGTAGAGGGAGAGAAGCAGATGAAGGGAGGAAGAAGATGGCGAGAAAAGTACAGAAAGCTGGAAGAAAAGATAGGACAGGGGGTTGTATTTCCGAACACTTAGACTAAAATTTCGAACCGTGTTTTTAAGCCGTGTTTGCCGTATAATTTTACTCAACATACGCATCAAATTTCACTAAAATTATCAAAATTTGTCTTTCATACATTTAGACCTCATATCGTATGAAAAGAGTGAGAAAATCGTGAATTTTGAGTAACAAAGTTGCGTGTTCGGAATTAGAACCTGTTCGGAATTACAACACCTTGGTATACTATATTGCCAGAGAGAGAGAAAGAGAGAGTGGGAAGAGGGGTTAAGAAGAGAGAGAGAGAGAGAGAGAGAGAGAGAGAGGGGGGAGAGAGTGAGGGAGGGGATGGGGGAGTAGAGATACAGAGAGACAGACAGAAAGAAAGAAAGAGAGAGATGGGTGAAAAGAGAAGAAGGGAGAGGAAAGGGAGTAAGGAAGAGTAAGAGTAAGGAAGAAAATGAGAAAGACTGAAATGAAGAAAACAAAAGTAAAAAGGGAAAGAGTAATATGGTATAATTAAAGAAGGAATTAATCAGTTCGCTTTGGAGGAATTTCATTAAAACTAATCTCTAAATCGTGCAGAGAGAAGAGATATTGACTGACGGTCCAAAACATCTGCGGGTTTTTTCTCCTCGAAGCTTTGCTTTTTTTCACACGAATATTGATAATCCTTTTCATGATCAATGGACAATAGGGAAGAACTAGGCCTTACTGCTTATATTTGGGGAATTGGTATATCTTATGGAGAGAAGCATGACAAGCTTAACGATTGAATACAATCTTCTTTTGTTTTCATCTTCCTTTTTTTTTTCTTTTTTTTTTCTCTTTTTTTTTGTTTTTTGTTTTGTTTTGTTTTGTTTTGTTTTGTTTTTTTTGTTTTGGTTTGTTTTGTTTGTTTGTTTTATTTTATTTATTTATTTTTTTTTTATTTTTTATTTTTTATTTTTTTTTTTTTATTTATTATTATTTTTTTTTTTTTTTGGGGGGGGGGGTCTTCTTTTTCTTCTCTCGTAATATCTACACCAATCTTCATTATGTTCACGTGATAACTGACAACACCTTATATTTGTGTGGAAGAGACGCTAAGTATTTTGAACTGGCACCTCCGCAACCATCTTCGTCGACAGTGAATTCGGCCCCAATGAATTCGAACCCAGAATCGATCCTTCTACAAATAGGACACATCCTTTGCAGATGTCGCATACTAAAAGAGACAATAAAGAATACTTTTATAGTTCCGAATTACACTTTTGGTTATTTTGCCTGCTGGGTTTTTTTTTCCCCGTCTTGAAACCGCACGCCACTTCTGTTGAGCCATCGGCTTTCAAGTCAACCTGCTGCCCGCTGCTCGACCGGCCATTTAATTAGTTCTCCCGTGCCGATCTCTCGAGTCATGTTACAGATCAATTCTATTCTCTGTCTTTCCCTCTTCTTTTCTTCTCCTCACCCCTCTTCTTTGATTTTGTGTCATGAATTTCGCCAGTGTCACGAACAGGGGGGTTGCACTCGAAATGTCACAGGACACACAATATATTCCAAGCAGAAGGCTGCAAGTCCCTTTTTTTTAACAACATGCAACATCCTTGAGATTGGTCACCACTCATCGTATCATCGAGATCGGTTCACCACTCATCTATTCTCTGTCTTTTCTCCATTTCTTTTCTTCTCCTCGCCCCTTTTCTTTGATTTTGTGCCATGAATTTCGAGAGTGTCACGAACAGGGGGGTTGCACTCGAAATGTCACAGAATACGAAATATTTTTTTCAAGCAGAAGGCTGCAAGTCCTCTTTTTTTAACAACATGCAACATCCTCGAGATTGGTTCACCACTAATCGTAACCTCCCCAGTGACAGTTCAAGGTAGCCTAAAAAGATGGGCACTTGTCATGAGATTGCATTGTGGAAAAAAAACAGGAATGTAATGTAATATATCATAATAACTGTGTAGTTAGAGGTTTTGGAATCATCAAAGTTACAAGAAATTTACTCCGTCTTACTGAAAAGTCATTTAAATTAGAAAGCACTGCACATACGAATGTGGGTATATGGGACCACACGTACAAGTTGCATCAAAATTTAGCCCAAACTGTTACGAGTTATATTGGAATGTGAGGGAATTTCGAAAGTAATGACTTTCTCACCTGAAATTTCTATGATATTCTTCCTCTTAGGCATAAACGAATAAGTAAGTTCATAACGGTTCTTATTTTTTCACCATTAGAAGAACTTAACTTCATCTTGAAAGGAACTAAGAAGTCGGGACAAGGTGAGGGAGCACTCCATTTGCTTAGCTACTAGCATGAATTGAAAAAAAAATGAACCTGAATATCATACCCCTTTTGATTGACTCGTGTCAACCAAGGTGTCAACCAACCGATATGAATAATTTTTCAATCATTCACATGTCCATTGTATTAAGTTACCTTTTTTAAATTTATGAAGTTGTCATATTCAGTTTTGAATTCGACACTAAAATCTAAAAAGGCACCTCCAAAAAAAATTCATTTGATGGCAATCTGACATGTTAGACTAACGGAGAAAAGTAGATTTGAGGAAAATCAGATAAATAATATAAAGCCTCGGTCACAAATACCATTAAGAACTGCTACGAACGCCGTACGAACGATTTTTAGACCATTTCGTAAGATCTTCTTAAGAAGGCCGTACGAAACCAGCGTTCGTAGACCGTTTGTAGACCGTTCGTAAGTTCGCAGCCTGGTCGATGGTCTTGTCCAAGATTTTTTTCAACGTCGTACGAAACCCTCTCTTCGTAAGGCGGCCGTACGAACGTCGTAAGAACATCGTAAGAACCACGCAAGATTTTTTTTTAGGGTCGAGAGACAATTCTAGAAGCCTTAAATTCTTACGATGATCGTAAGAACGCCTTAAGTTGTTCATAGAGGGCTCTTACGGCGTTCGTAAGAATGCCTTACGAACGGAGATTCGTACGGCGCTCTTAATATGAACGACTCTTGGCTTTTGTAAGGCGTTCGTAAGGTACTCGTAAGGCGTAGGTACACAATTTGTGCAATTGTTGAGTTTTAGGGGGTATAAAACCAAACGCGTTCAAAAGTTCAAATCCTCACTCTGTTCACTGTGTTCGACGAGGAAGCATCGCCTTTTTGCAACCAGACAAAATATTAAAAAATTCGTAAGATCTTCTTACGAATGACTTGAGAGTGCCGTGAGTTGCATGTACGACCATCTTGCGAGAAAAAAAATTGTAAGATAGCCGTAAGTCTGACGAAAGAATAACTCAAGGCATTCTTACGAAAAGCGTACGAACTCTAGGGCTATTGTATAACCGAAAATCACTTTGTTTCTCAAGAGGGTCTTAAGTTTTTCTTACGAGGTAAACGGCATTCGTATGAAATTCGTAAGAAGGCCGTAAGAATCTATGCCCCATCTACGAATCTCTACGAACTCCTGAATTCGTAACAGTGAGATTCGTACGAACGCATCTTTCGTAAGCACCTTTTGACCGTATAGCTTAAGTTATGACTCTGTGAGGGAAATGTAGAAGTCGGTCGCGACAATTAGCAATTGGAAACTGTGATGTCATGGGTACACAAGTGGCAAAGGGGGTAATTATTTTCAAACAACTACTTTCACTCAACTTTTTTTCCTCATACCTTTGATGGTGACTCGTTTTTGTATTACGCATTGGAATAAAGTTGGTGTTATTTCAAGAAAAGACAACGTTTTGCATTATGACGATCCAAAATCTATATACTCATAGTTTTGTGAAATATATATCCTGTTTATTCACTTGACCATACATGTTTCTTAACTCGTTGACTACTGAATGCAGGGACCATATAATTTCCGTAGGCAATGAGTTAAAATAAAAATAAAACATGCATACATGAAATAACATATTACCGTTAAAAAAAGGCTAGGGTAAAGGCAAGAGTAAAGGATAAACATAAACCGATCGTGTGACATGCGGTATTTTTTCACAAAATTAATTTAAAGCAGTTAAAAGTATTAAATGAATAAAGGCCTTTGCACTTTCAATGGCTTTGTAATTACTCAAAGAAAATATGTGATTTGATATTTGATTAGCAATGAACCGTGTTATATCAGGCATGACAGTGTAGATATTTCATCCCATATAATTAGTATATCGTTCAAAATTGCAGATGTAACACTGGTAATTAAAAAAATAATATTCGACGCATCTGTGCATGTCTAATCAAATGTTTATTTCCAATAATGGTAAAATTGATGTTTGCATTTAATCTTTGATGAGTGTTTCGCCAATAGAATTGCAATTTTTTTTTGTGTGTGTGTGTGTGCCTGTGTAATTACTAAAGCCGTGACTAAAGTTATAATAGCAGACTGGTCGTTAGTTATATGTTGCCCCATTTCATTATCCAACTGCTGCTTAGTTATAAACTCTTAAGATGTTGGGCAAATTAATTTGGGCAACCACTATTTGGTGAAAAGTTTACCCATTATTAACCTATTTTTAACCAATTCAACTATGAAGCAAGCTCGACCACTATATGTGGGAATTATCCTTGACCTAATAACTGGGCATATTTTTACCGACAGTACTTTATAAATTAGGGTCAGGAAAAAGCTGAACAGTTTTTAGGTTCATTTATCGAGTTTCACAAGCACTAGCGTACCCAAAGCGGGGGGGGGGGGCAGAGTGCCCCCGACAACTTTTGACAAAAAATAGAATTTTTTTTTTTTTTTTTTTTTGTTGCTTGTCAGAAAATTCTGGACCCCATAAAATGTGACACCCCCTCCCCACTGAGCGACTTTTGGAGGACTGGGGAGACGAAAAAAAAATATGGACCTACCTTTTCGAACTTATACCTTTTTTTTTTTTTTTTTTTTTGCTTGTCATAGAATCATGGAGCAATCGTCTGATACTTCTTTACAAACAGAGTTTATAAAGAAATATATTAATATTCGTGAATTTTATTTGTGTATGGTTTGATGAGGCCCGATTTACTAACTGTCACCAAACGCGTCGTAAATTATAAGGGGTATATGAGAAATTGCACTTGATTTGACTAGCCGGAGAGGTTAGGTATATAGAATATGTGAGATTAGGATAGAATAGGTTATTAAAGGGTATAGGTTAGGATAGGATAATATAGGATAGGTTAGATTGAGACCCGTAAGGACAACTGGTAGGCATGTTCGGGATGATATTCGGGAGGCAACTGTGGTTTATAGTTTTTGACCTATCTTGGAGGAAAAGAGCGAAAATTGGGCAATTTTTCCAGCCACATAACATTTATTACCCACTCAGTTGGGTGATTTTGACGAAATTGGGTAATAAGTGTCCAGAATCTGGGCTTTTCCGGCAAATGCCTCCTTCGAAATTATATGTAATAAACAACAATTGGGCAATTATATGGAATTTGGTAATGTATTTTTGGAGCAGGTGGGAGAGGAGGAAGGGGGTGAAAAGAGGAAGAAGAGGAGAAGGAGGAGGAGGACGAAGAAAAGGAAAAGGAGAAGGCGGATGGTTCAGTGGCGGTATATTTGTAAAGTAAGCTATAGGTCCAGGCAGGGGCCGATCCAGAATTTCGTAAAAGAGGGGGCACAGTGCCATAAAAGTACACAATAAAGGGGGCAATATTTTTTATGCCAATTGGGTTTCAAAAGGGGAGCACGGGTCGGTTTTTCCCATATGTAGATCCGCCACTGGGTCCAGGGTTCATAACCGAGTAAATGCGCTGGTTGCATTTTATAAGCCATGTCATTAAGTCTTGCATTCTTCGCAATTAGGTAAAAAGAGAGAGAGAGAAAAAAAAAACTATTATCAGCATTATTATCACCACCATAAATCATCATCTAAAACCCTTATAAGAATGTGCATGCGTTGCAGTTATCACACAGTGTATGCCCAATTCACTTTTTAAAGCAAATAATTCAAGATAAAAGCAAGAGCTTGTTATTGTGAATATTACATAAAAGCGCATATGATGAATCGAGTATAATTTTGATTTTTTCTTTTTCTTTTTCTTTTTCAAAAGACTAAAATGTTGATCAGTTTCCTGAAATTTTACCTATTTTTAGCATTTCACAATCGTTTGATGTTACACTAAACTAAAGGTAACACGATGGCAAAGACTTTCAAGAAATCACTTAAGGGCAATATATATGCACTATAACTGCCTATAGAAATCGTGTTCTGAATATGTCATTGGAATGTTCGCACATTTCAATAGATGACGCACAATGCAATTGAAATCGCCCGAGGTAGATTTTTTTTTTAAAAGTCTTTGCGATCATGTCGCTATAACCTCTTGTCTTTTTAGGGGGATTTCACAATTTGTAAGTGAATATACTATGTGGTATTTAAAGCAGAGTGAAAGATTGTTCGAATTATGTAGTATAAAATGTATAGTCTTTGATATTCTAAAAAGTTAGTGACATAATAATTTCGGTGTTTGAAAAGAAATGCCGAAATTGATTTCAATCAATATTGACCACATAAAGGAAGAAAAAAATCCACCTGTTGCCTGGTTGGTCACATGATATTAAGGTCGTGCTGCTATGGTTACGGTAGTCCTCTTTCCATACCTCTTTCCATACCTGACTAGCGTCATTTTGAAGAGAAATGGTTTTATCTGATTTTAAATGAAATATTAGGAGTAATTATAGATTATAGATAAACTCATCCAAATTATGAAATAGGCTTAAATTTTACCTTGCAAACTTCGACCCTTCTTTTAAACGTTATTTGCCAAAGCATTTTTTTTTTCATACCCTTAGCCTTAGCCTTAGCTTGGCGAAATTGTGACTGAAAACTTCTCTTTTCCTTTTAGTCAACTTGACACTTGATAGACTGAAAAGTTCTTTCCGTCGAAGATTTTAAGTGGACTTGTGTCTCAGAACAATTTCAGCTTTGTTGCAAAAAAACAAAAACAAAACAAAAACAAAATAAAAAAGCAAAAAAACACTTTTTGGGCTTAAATTCAAAAGGCCACATAATTATTTAGGCATATTAAACAGCGCAAGACAACTTACGGACAATGTGCGCTGCACTCAACCCTAATAATGTTGTTAATCCTGTGCAATGCAACCTTTGAAACAATACAATGCCCTGATATAAACTTCAGTTCGTTGCACCAAGGAGGTACTTGGCAAGCTTGCCTAATACCTCCTTGGTTGTATCACAGGTTGCATTGCGTAAGATGAACAGCTATGCGAATTTCCCAAAGTTGCTGTTTCCGCACCAAAAGCTGAAATTGTTCGGAGACCACATTGAATCACAAAACTACACGAAATTTCAACGGGAAAAAAAACTTTTCCAGATTCACCATTGGTGACATATAGGACTGTCAAGTGGGCTATTTAAAGATGATCTAACAAAATATGCTTTATCTACGAACTATACAGTAACCCAAGGACGTACTGATTTCTTTCCCCCTTGTTTTTACATTTCCATATTTCAAGGTTATGACGTAACGGAATACGTCTCAAAGACACCTGACTACGTAACAACTTACATTCTATAGCATAATCACTGCAATAAGACCAGTAGGGATTATGGGGACCTCTTAAGCGTGGTGTTTGCTGGATTTTTCTTGAGCAGAGATTAAAGAAGAGGGAATGATTGGGAAAGAGGAAAGCGCTAATTAACAGTCTTTGGTAGTACCTTGTTGGTTGCAGTTAGAGTACAGGACCTATTATTACTTGTCCGATTTCGTTCAAACTGTGACCATTCTGCTTTTCTGATTTTTATGCTTTCACACAAATCAGAAGTGCAAAGGTTGGATTACCCTTAGTTTTAGTACAGTTGGCTTGCATAGATGTTTAGATATTGCGCTTCCATCCACAAGGAGCTTCAACTTCTCCATCATGCCAAATTATATTCAGTGACGTGGGGGGGGGGGGGGGGGGGGGGGGGGGGGGTAAAGGACTAGTTTTTAGGGCCGTAAGCAGTATACAAATATATGCTGTCATGAGAGGGTCTTGTTATAGTCCACTAATCGTAAGTAGTCGATAAACATTTCCGCTTTGTTTCCCACTTGGACAACTTTGAGCAATTTGCATAATTTGCATATTAAAATCCAGTTTATTATTCATTTTGCATGTTTTATGCAGCATAACCTGTGACCTGTTAGCGTTGAGTGCAGCGCGCTCATAGTGCTTAAGTTGGTTTAACATTGCCTGTCTATGTGACGTTTTGTATTTATGCAAATTATGCAAAATCCTCTAGTTTGCTTTGGGTTCAACAAAGCTGAGGTGACGTGAACCATGACTACATGTATTTTCATGAGGAGACCATAGTTAAACCCATGGGTGTCTATCCGTGTTCTTGATTGGGCGGGGGAGGGTGTAGGAGGGAGGAATACCCCCTCCCATACCAGGGATTTTTTTTTCAAAAATCTGTCTATAAAACTTGCATTTTAGAGCATCCCATTGGTTTTTAATGAAAAGAAGGAATGCATGGATCTACGACAATCGACGGAACCCCTTAATTGAGAATAAAAATGCAAGCGAACGAATTTTCTTTTCGCATTGAAAATATGGCATTTCTTATTTCCTTACTTCCAATTATTAAAGAATGTGATGGTATTTCAAGACCAAATATAATGAGTTTGGATAATTATTAGTTTTAATTTAATGTATTATAATTCTTATTTATTTTATCCAAAAATATTGGGGGGGATGATAATACAGGCCATCCCCAAAACCTCATTTTGGGGGGTGATATAATTTATACCCCCCATCCCCCAACCCCCGGGGGGGGGGGGGGGTCGACACCCATGGTTAAACCATAGACTCGAATGTAGGCAGTATACATTGCTGTTGATAAACAGTCGGGTAAGTCGCGTGATTGGTGCGTTAATTTAGCAGTTCAACGGTCGAGAACGGAGAAAAATATGTAGAATATCAAAAGCCTCCACCGGCGTGCGCGAGGCATAGATCTAGGCCTCTAAGACCAACTTCAAACAAATTAAAAAATTATGGGTCTAGAAGGACATGCATACTGCATACGGGAATAAATTATGGCGCAATCGCTGCAATGCAGCAATGGCTGCACCGTACCCCAGCCACGTCTGCACGCAGCGGCCCAAAACGGCTAAGACTCACACGGACGGGAACGAAGGTAAAATCTTAAAGGAGGTAGAGAAGACGTTAATAGAACAAATCCAACGTGGATCTAATGTTAGAACTAAAAGGGTTTAGTTTTTCATAACTTTTCCTTTTCATTTTTGAACTGCTAAATTAACGCGTCAATCACGCGACCTTACCTGACCGTTTATCAAAAGCCGTAAATATTTGGTTTATATCCGTCATCTTTAACTAAAGCCTAAATCTACTCATCTACTTATGATCACCTGCACCGTAGGCCTTTGGTAGCAGGCACACCAACGTACACAAAACATTTTTAAAGAAGGGATGAATTTGCGGGGATATCAAATGCGTAATGTCGACATCACCACTCGCCGGTGCCTAAAGCATTAGGCATTAGATACGCGAAAATGAATGTCGCCACAATGTAGTAGGCACTTTTCGTGTGTGCTGTCATATGCTGTATATAGTATCCGTGAATAGTACTACTATATAAGGATCGTGACGTCAGATGTTACCCTCCATGGAAATTTGCTCATTTGTTTGTTTTGTTTGTTTGATTGATTTTATTTCTGCGTTCGATAGCATGATACAAAATATAATAATATTACAGAAAAAAAGTATATAAACACATTGTCAGACAATAACAATTTACTTCTCAAATACAAAGAAAATATGCATACGATATGGAAAATTAATAATTTGCAATTAACAGGATTTATGAACGCAGGAGACCGTCATCATAAGCTAGTTGCTTGATGTCGATGGCGGCCTCAAAGTAAAAAAGCGACATAGAATTTTTTTTTTAAAATGGAGAAAAGGGGTCATGAGGATGCAGTGTAAGTGCAAGTGCAGTGCAAGTGCATTAGCGGTGGGGTCAAGATGTATTCATGAGTTGGTGTGTGGATCAATAATCGATAAATGTTATAAATCTTAATATTAATAGGAGTATTAGCTACATGGATATTATTGTGTTTGAAATGCATAAATTGAGTTTTCTGAATATTGAGAGAAAGCTTATTGCATTTAAACCATTTCGAAACTTTAAGTAATTCAACATTTAAAGTATTTTCCAATGATTTTAGATTCTTATGAGAATGAAAAATATTAGTGTCGTCTGAAAATAAGATGAAGGATAATAATGATGACGTATTAACTATATCGTTGACATATACTAAAAACAAAAACGGGTCTAGGATAGATCCCTGGGGGACACCACACTTAATTAGAAGGGACTGTGAATCAATACCATTGAATGTAACGTATTGCTTTCGGTTACTTAAATAACTTTTCAACCAAGAAAGCGCTGAGCCGCGAACACCACAGGAATAAAGTTTAGAAAATAATATATCGTGATTGAGCGTGTCGAATGCTTTACTAAGGTCTAAAAATATTCCAATAACATGTTCTTTTTTTTTGCAATGGCGTCTGTAATTTTATCATAAATTTGGGCAAGAGCTAGGTCAGTGGAATGATTTTTTTCTAAAACCGTATTGGTTTGGATTTAGTACTTTATGGAGGTTTAAAAAGCTATATAATCTATTATAAACAATTTTGTCTAAGATTTTGGATATACTGGGGAGAATAGATATAGGACGGTAATTGCTGATTTCATGTTGGTCATCCTTTTTAAAAATTGGAGTTTAATACATTGGCTATTTTGAACAAGTCAGGAAAAATACTTGACTGTAAAGACTGATTAAATATGTGTGTTAGTGGGTCAGCAATGAAATGGATTATTTCCTTTAAAAGTGAAGTACTTATTTTATCATGACCTTGGGATTTCGAAGCATTTAATGATTTAGTAATATTGATTATTTCATTGGAGTTTGTGGGATTTAAAAAGAGAGATGCCTGAGTCGGTTCTGAAAAGAATTCCGTATAATGAGTATTATTTGGAGTTGCAATTTTGGCAGCAAGTTGAGGACCAATACTAGTGAAAAAAAGAATTAAAGCAATCGGCATAGTCAGAATCTGCAATTTTGTTACCATTAAAAGTGAAATCATCTTTTGATAAAGTGTCACTTTTGGTTCCCATAACTTCTTTTATAACTTTCCATGTTGCACCCGAGTTGGATTTCACCTTTTGTAATTTGTTTAAAAAGTGTAATTTGCGAGAGAAACGAATTAACTTTGTTAATTTGTTACGGTATGTTTTATAAAGAAGTAAACTTGTATCCGTGGGGTTATTCATATGTTGTTTATAAAGCCGATGTCTTGTTTTGATTGATTTAAGTATGCCTTTAGTTATCCATGGGTTGATAGGTTTATAGCTTTTACGTTTATTTCTTACTAACGGAATATTTTTACTGTAATATAATTGTAGCTTTAAATTAAAATCTGCATATGCAATATTCACATCATCTGCATTAAGAATATCATTCAATTCTTCCATGGCTAAATCTTGTTTTAACATTTCAATATCGTGAGGCTAGTGGAATTGCATGAGGCTAGTGGAATTGTATTTTGTTACATGAAGCGCACTGGACCAATCAATTGCGCAGATTCTGTTCATGACGGATATAATTCACACTACTTACTTGACCCTAATGGTGATACAAAGTTTACAAACATAATTATCTAAAAATATGCTCCAAAAGACAACGTTCAGTCATATTTTTTATAATTGATTTATTCAACTTGATTCAAAAAGGAACCTTTCATGAAATCTATCTTGGCAAATCATGAACCCCTATCAAACATATCAAATTTTCAGAAGGAAGACGAACTTTTCTTCTCAAAACTAGAAATAATATACAGTATCTGGGGATTATGGCGCCCGGGGCAAATAATGAAGTTGCGCCCCCTCCCCGTGCCCCACCCTATATACGTTATTGTACAAGCGAGGGAGCAAAGCGACCGAGCTTTTTTTTTTTTTTTTTTTTTTTGTTCCATTTTTAACCCTAAAAACACAGTTTCTTGCTCATTTTACCCAGGAAACTTTGCAACTGACCACTCCAGTTTATAAGCAGTAGCGAAGTTCGAATTTTGTATATTGATAAAGGGTTTTCTATTCACTCCCTTCTACAATTGGGAGCAAAATTAACGAAAACCTTTGAGAAATAATCCACTGAAAGTTGAAATTTATTTTAAATGTTGAAATTTATTTTTAATGTTGAAGCTCTGCAAATGCTGTTTTATGCACTTTATCCTATATAGGGGCGCAATATTTAGCAAGAGGCAGATAAAACTTACATGATAGAAAGCAAAGCAACGACATTTACATCTTTATTTTTCAAATTTTGAACCCTTAGAAAAGCTATTTAAGAACTATATAGGCTACTGGAGGGGCGAAATTACGAGATCCTAAAAGAATATAATTATGCGAGGGAGCAAAGCGACCGAGCTTTGGAAAAAAATTAGCATTTTATATCCTCAAAAACTGCATTTCTAATGCATTTACCATGCCGATTGGGGGCGCATAATCCTTTATTTTTTTTTCTTAAATCTCCCTTTTTTTTTTCTTTCTCTCTTTTGCGTTTTTTGCGCCCCCTCCAAATACCTCCAGGGCACGTGTCTCCCGCCCCCATAGATACGCCACTGATAATGTATGCAACATCAAAATGATGATGTTTCATACCACACGATATTGAAAAAGGTTAGAATAAAGATATTAAAAAACATGACATCTTGAAAAGGATTTGTGAAACAAAAGATATAAGAAGCATTAAAAGGATTCGGTAACTTTGTGGAGGCTTGATTCAATAAATTGTTGAATTTTGATATCTGTCTTGTAATGATGTTCAGAAGGATAAATAAATAGCCAGGCATAGAAAGGTTTTCAAATATATTATGCTATTATTAAGATATCTGTGACTGAATACTCCCATTTACGAAAACGTATGGCCATACGCTTAAGTCTAACACTGAGTCTATGGGGAAAATGAATCTGGCATTTCCGGTCACTTGCATATGTTTATTTTTGAGAAGCACATGATGATTTTGAAGTCCTTTTTTTCTCTCTTTTTTTCTTTTCTTTTTTTTCCTGGGCTTCATTTTGACACCATATTACATGAACTGATAGCATGTAAGGCCAGGCAGCTCAGATTTTATCAAGCCACTACAGTTACCAAATCACTTTAAGGTATTGCACTTGTGATGTTGACGAATAGAGATGGACACAGAGAGAGAGAGAGAGAGAGAGAGGGGGTGTTTTAGTCAAGATCTCTACCAGCTTCATCATATTTTCTTCATGGGAAGTCTTGGTAAAACAAGACGACATGATCTTTACTGAAAGGTCAATGGCGATCGTATCATATCGCGGCATCGGTCTTTCCAACCTCAAAACGTCCTGTTTGGTGCTTCCAAATCGATAGATATGATATGATCCGGCGGTAAATCGACTCTCATCTCCTATTACCGATATGATATTTGATGGATAAAATGCGAAGAAAAGAGAGAGCGTAATCGCAAGTTTTTCTCACCAATTCAGAAATGTGGGGAAGTATAAGAGAACATAATAAAACGCCTCAATGATATGTATGATGATACCTTGGGAGTTCTCTGTTCGCGTTTAGGGTTCCAGCAAGCTTACCAGGTGATAATCTATACATCAAATAAAAGTTGGAAGAGATAAAAGTTGGAAGAAAAGTGCAGAGGTAGAGCTCGTTCTTGAGAATCGTCAACAGAAAAGGGGGTGATATTGGATAGTCTTAACCCACTGATTCTTGCAGTAGGTTGCGGGTTAACGTGGCTAAAGGTGTTTGCGACTGAAGGTGAAATTGCTTCTAAATTACAACTGGTACCTCTTGCAGTCAGACCCAACTTCGGAAAACCGAGCACATGTATATACTCCGAAAACGGCGTATAAATATAGAGCCCTGATCGTTCACTGCGAGGCAATGTGTACAAAAGGCATGGGGGAAAATGTTGCAAAGTCAACCTGCCAACGATAATTATATATATATATATATATATATATATATATATATATATATATATATATATATATATATTCAAAAATAATGCTGCGTGTCAATTATCTTTAAAATTCTTGTATGATTCGTCATATGAAATGACTTTTAAATGACACACATTTAAAATTAATATATTATTATTTATATTATTTTTGAAAAATATATTATCAACAGCAGGTCGCCATTGCAAAATTTCCCCATGCCTTTTGTATACACTGTCATCGCACTGAACGATGAGGGCTCTATATTCATTTTGCTCCATACGCCGTTTTTGGAGTATATACCTGTGCTTGGTCTGATTGTCTTGTCCTATCCGTGTTATTGTGTGCACTAGTGAAGTGTTAAAATCTGATGTTACATGCCTGCATTAGTTTTGTACAGTTAACTTTTTATTCATTTTAAAGAGAAGGTTGAGTTCCGGGAAAGAAGAAAGTTAATTTGTGAGTTTTCTTATTCATTTAATATCAGTTTAAACACCATAATAGTAGACATGTCCCCTGAAAAGGATTGCTCTTCAACATGTTCAAGTGAACTCATATTCGATGTCGGTAGGGATAGTGTGCATTCGGTAACTATGGAAACTAGTCTAAACCCACTCGGCTGTGCCTCGTGGGTTAAACAATTCATAGTTATCTTATGCACACAATTCCTACCGAACACACTCAGATCTGGAATCGTTAAAATTTTGTATAATAACGTACCCTCGATATATGGCGATATATCGCTTCCGCGTTATTTTGGACACAATAGGGAGTTTTCGATCAGCAACGTACGCAGGATTTGAGGACGGAGATTATCAATTGCACATGACAAAGGACGCCTAGGCATTCTTTGTCGAAAATGAAAGAACCGGAACGGCAATATCGTCTTAGATCAAGAGCGCACGATAAATTGCAAATGTATAGTTCGCTCTGAATCTAGGACGAAACTACTGTTCCAGTTATTCAATTTTCCACAGAGTCCTTTGTCATGTGCAAGTGTTAATCTCCGTCCTAGAATCCCACGTACGTTGCTGAACAAAAACTTCCTATTTACCTGTGGAGTGCACTTGAGATCAAGCGAGTAGCTAGCTCCGGATGGCCGGTTTAGGACCGTAGCAGCAGTGACTAAACTGCATGCAGTATATAGTATAGAAGTACCGGCCAGGCCGCCCTTGGTAGCTTGTTGGAGGGTAACGACGTTTTAAGTCGCGGGGACAATCATGGCTTGTCAAACACCTAGCTTTCAGCTACTTTCGGAAAATGAGCTAGACGAGCACATAAGCGGAATGGACTCCACAATTTGAATGTTAACTGAGTCTAAATTAGACCTAGTCTGTTCCTGTTATCATAGTTATTCCTAGGCTGGAAAATTGTTGGGCCAACTTTGAAGGCCATGCAAGGAGCCGAATTCTTACAAGGCTAGACTAGACTCTTTTTTTTTTTTTTTAGCTGGTACGTGTTTATGATCAACCAAGTGTTTATCAAGTTTAGCAGTGTTTGGACCGAACGTAACGTTAGACCTCGATCTACTAGTAGGCCTACTACTCATTGCAGGCACTGATTATGAATATTATGGTGACTAGATAAACTTAATTTATCTAGATTCTAGACTTCTTACCGAGTCTTGGATCTATTTTCATAGATCTAAGTTAGATCTAGACCCTCTTGTATTGCCGACCCGTTTTATAAAAAAAATAATGCACTGTTTAGTTCGTGTGTTAGGGCATGAAAGTGCACTCAGTTTAGTCAGCGTAGAAGTGATAATGCACTTGCCCTACAGGCGCATGCATTATCACTTTATACACTGACTGAACCAGTGGCGGATCCAGGATTTCTTGAGGGAGGGGGCTCAATATTTACAAAATTTTCTGACAAGCAAGCAAGAAAAAAAAAAAAAAAAAAAAAAAAGGTCCTCAGCATTTTGGGGGCCCTTTTTTGGTTCCAGGGAATGCACTATCCTGTCCTAACACACTCTCAACATGGTATTACATGTATTTGTATACAGTGATGATCTATACGATACGTTTCAATAAGGGCATGGGCCGCAGCAATGTGATGTATTATTCCATTAGTTTTATTAATATTCACGAGGACGTGATGCAGTCGCACAAGAGGAATTCGTCTAAAATGATAAACGAACCAAAATTAAAACAGACTAAAATTTGATAGCTTTCCCAATACTACACCGCCTTGTGGTATTCATTTACATCATACGGTCAACCATCTTGTTTAAAAATATAGTTGAGTTCTGGTCATATGATTACACTGAAAGAAATCGCCTGCAAGCATTTGGGAAAGGTTAATCACGTCTACACAAGAACTAGTGTATACTGTGAGGTTTTGGAACTCTTAAAATTGACCCAATCTCCCTAAAAAGCACATGTACTGCACGAAAATACCTGTATTTACATGGCGCATTTCCAGTTAGTAACTGACCAAAGCGATTTACAGTGTATTATCACACCGGTCCTTCGATCCATTTGTGACCCTCCACCACAACACGACCAATAAGTCGCAATGGGAGTTTTAGAGTAAACAGCTGAAAAAGGTGGTTAGGGGTGGAAATTTCGATCTTAATTTTTTTTTTGTATTTTCTGAAGTTCATTTATTAATCTACCATCTGACAAAATTTCAGGGTAAAATACCATGTTGAAATATGTTTTTACTCTCATTCAAAATGAACATGTTTTCCTGGACATTCAAGCTTTGTGTGTCAACTTGCTGGGATTGTACTCGTGGTACTTCACTTCGCTTTTCTGGTATAGCTTAAAAACTGTGAATTGTCTGATATTCAAAATCTGAAGAAAGAAAGAAATATATCTATTCTGAATGTATGGAAAGTTTCAACCCAATTCAATTAGTACTTCACAGTGTATGCCAGGGAATTTTGACTCAACCTTTTGTGCGACAAACAATAGGACACAGATTAGACGCTCTTCAATTGTCACTCTTCTTAGAGCCCTTTTTCTCTATTGTTTTCGTCATTACCCTGTCTGACACGTTGATGTTCGCATTGTAATTTACAAGGCTTCGCTTAGTCCATACAAGACAAGTTATATATCATTTTAAAGCTTAGAATCTAAGCTTTCAAACTGTGTTGAAATTTTTAAAACCCAAATTTCCGACTTATTGGTCGTTTTGTGGTGGAGGGTCACATTTACGATCCTGCACTCATAGTGCACACTCTCCACTCCAGTCTTGCAGCCAATGTAGAGGTGCGCATATATCCTATATCGGCATCGGGTACGCATCAACACCTGGGGGGTGATTCACTAACTGGGATCGATATCATTCCTAAAATCAATTTTCGGGATTGATTTCATTCCCAGCTTAAAATTAATTCCACCTTACTGATTCACTAAATCGCTTTTAGGATGGAATCAATTTTATCATGAATATATATGAGCGCAAATGAATATTTACGAGCGCACTCATTCCAACCAATCAACGTACTCAAATTTCAGTCACCGCCCCTCAGTCACCCGACCTAATTCTCTACTTAGCGCGTAGCTAGTGCGCGTTACCTAGCTACTGCATTAATTGCGCGCACGCATCGACTGGACATACACAGTACAGGGCTAGGGCCTATGGCTAGGGCAATGGGCGTGCAGGCAGGCACAGCGTAGCCGCGCCCAGGTTGGGGCGCGGGCGGGCATGCAGTGGAGTGACCGTTTGTGATTGTTAGGAGCGATCCGGATCACTCCAAACCTTAAAATCAATTCAGAGGCTGGAATCAATCCTAAATACCTTAGTGAATCAGTCACTAAAAGCGATATCGCTCTTAGGATGGATATTGTTCCTAAAATTGATTTTTTTTTCTTATTTGGGATTAATTTTAGCTGTTAGTGAATCACCCCCCTGGATGGAGAGTGACATGTAGATTAATCAATGTCTTGCCAAAGGACAGTATTGTGAGGAGGCGGTGTGGCGCAATCAATGTGACTTTCATAAGCGTGCGTTGGTTCGAGTCCCACGCCTGACCTGACAAAAATGATTGTCGCTGCGTCGTGTGTAAGCGTGCCCCTCCCCTCTGTTCCCGATGCAGGCTCGGGTTCAGGGGAAAACACTCGGACAAGAACGTTATTCTGGAGGTCCCGTGTGTAGGAGAGTCATACCCTATGCAGGTTAATGCGCTATACTTCTCGCAAAGGGTGTTAAGCATACACACCAGATATTCTGTCTCCGTACAGATTTTCGTGATAGGCTTAAATCCTTTGGGCATTATCCAACACTGGACAGAGGTATCCATCATGAGTGATTCATTATGTTACATCATAACTATTGTAGTGACTGACTCTCTAGTGAATGAATTTCAAGCTAATTATAATCACTCATTCTTGCTACATACTATGTTTTGTTAGCATGGTTAGTACAAACCCCAAACCGTAGGTGAGGGATTATTTGGAACACCGAGCACGAAAGTCCATTAACCAATAGCAATAACTTGTGGACGGGGCAAACGTCTGAAACCAGTGGCATATGCTCACATCAGTTGCTTATGTATATTAGTGGCATTGGCATACCCCTCTCCCACCCCATCCCACCCCCTCCCCCGCCCCCCCCCCCCCCCGCCATAAATAAGAAGTAAATGCAATGCAACGTGGGTTGCCTTCGGCACCTCGTGAACTTTCACTCCCGGTCAGGGGTGGATGCTGCCCCTCTTTTTATCCATATTTCTGAATATTCTTTGATCGCATTATCAGTCAAAGAAATACTTATTCGCAGTATTGAACGAAAATATAACAGGAAACTTTCATGTATTTTACAGTTAGGAACATTTAGAGATCATGCTCTCCATATTTTCTTCTTTTTTTCAGAACAAGAACAATTATAACATTACTCGATCGCATATTCCGGAATGATTTAGGTTTTAAATCAAAGGACTGACAAAGGAAACACGGAGAGAAAACAACAATACGGCCTTTCGCACTTTCAAAAACTTTATTGAAAAGGAAAATTAATGTCGAATTTTCCTTTAAAAATAAAAGGAAAATCTTTCTCACCAACAGATATATCTAAATTGGGTGCGAGACCCCCCCCCCCCCCCCCCCCCAAAAAAAAATATATATATATACACCTACGATTACGGTCTAGGACACATACACAGCAAACCCGCTGTCCAGCCAAGAAATACCCCTTGGTCTCTCAGAGAGTCTCCGGGTGAAGAAAATGACTTTGCCTATGAGGTGATGGGTGGAAAATGCAAAGCATTACATAAGGCTTGTTGGTCATAAAACTTGAGTCCACTTTGGGTGACTGACAACACCTGGGGAGCGTTTCATGAAGAGTTTTGTCGGTGAAAATCACCGACTAATGTTATAAGCTACTGAAAATCCTCGCATCTGATTGGCTGAGAGCAAATTAGTCAGTGAAAATCACCGACAAGACTCTTCATGAAACGCTCCCCTGTTTAATGCGGTATTAACACCGAATGGTGTCAAATTCGCCATGAGATCGATGTGACTTTAAGGTGAGCCACTTGCATCCATGTAGACCTAGGCCTAGGGGAATGAATTTTTGTAATGCTGAAATTATAATGATTTTTGTTTTGTTTTGTTATGTTTTGTTTTGTTTTGTTTGTTTTTATTTTGTTTTGTTTTGTTTTGTTGTTGTTGTTGTTTGTTTGTTTGTTTGTTTGTTTGTTTGTTTGTTTGTTTTTTTTTGTTTTTTTTTTTTTTTGGGGGGGGGGGGGTGTTATTCACACAAGAATCAATGGTGGACCTGGTATTGATGAATACCCGAAGTGAATGTGTAATCAGATAGTGAATCGCATGGATGTGGCAAGAATTCAATCTCAAATAAAAAGTTACTTGAAATCTAAAGGGAAAGTCCACCCTGGTATTATTATTAAGTTGATTATAAAAAAAAAAAGGAAGAACAATGAGAGAATCAGATAAGTAAAAGTTTGAGCGCAGTTCGACGAGAAATAAAAAAGTTATGAATTTTGGGGATTGTAATCAATCAAACACAAATCGGCAAAGCGATATGTTTGCCCCCCCCCCCCATATTTTATATGGGGGTCAACTGCCCCCAGCCCCCTCCCCCCAGGATCAACGCCGTAAACAAAAAAAATCAGTTCTAAAAAAGAGCAATTAATGCACTCGAATGAAATAGAATTTGACTCTATAAACTTGTACAACCAGTAATGGAGACTGATTGCATGAAGGTTCAAATGATGTCGGTCGCCTAAAGTTCCTTGTGGTACCTCATATCACTACTTCTTTATGCCATTGTATATCAGAAAACCAAAGTGATAAGCTAAATATACAGCACCATTTTATTGCTTTCTAGGAAATCCAGCATTTGACTTCATAATAGACAAAGTAACGAGAGGTTAAATTGCTTTCCCTTTCTCGACATCATAAATGGCGTATCCAATGACGATAAAGAGAGTGGCTTCCCCATTATACTGGATACCTCACTTCCATACTGGATATATCCCTTTCTTAATGGATATAAATGACCTTAAATTCTAAAAGCACCAAAGGTATTCTTTGGGTAAATGTAACTCAACTGTGGGGAGCTTTATAATAATAGCGACATCTTCATTATGCAGTCCAGAATTAGCATGCATAGAGATTTATCTGTTTACAGCATATAGGAACAATTCACCTTTTTTTTTTTCTAAAGTGTAACCTGGTAACTATTCAACTACTTAAAAAGTGTATAATTTGACGGACTTTACGTGTTAAAGATGAAGTCAACCCTGATTACAAGTTTGGTTTTAAGACAAAGTTATGGAAACAGACACGGGCGTAGACACGCATAATTATCCATTGTTAGCGGGGGGGGGGGGTGATCTATTCATCATCCCCCACTAACATTTTATTCACATCAACTTGATACCAGCGTGGACTTTCCCTTTAACAATCTTATGGTGAAACTACGAATGATTTCGTTGTGGAGTTTCCGGATTTTCTATCATGCTTTAACATATATGTAGCTATTATTGTTTTTCCCCTCATTTTGAAATTATTATGTACCAAAGATTTCAACATTCTTTACAATTTGTTTACAAAACTTGCGGCCTGGCTTTTGTGATATATCTTTTCCTCCCCTTATATGAGAACAGCGTTCCGTTTCTGATGTGTTTTAATTTCCTTTTTTTTTTTTTTTTTGTATTCATTTGAAATAGGATAAAATTTTCATAATACACGAGAACATTTCTCTCCCGTAACAAATTTTAATTTAATGAGTTAAGTATGAGCGATACTTTCATGGTGGAGAAAAAGTAAGTAAAGTTTTCAGGAGTACACCATGTTTACTTTCAAAGAAATAAAAGGCCTGGAAAGTTCTGGTAAGCTTCGCCAAGAGCTCTTTGGTTCTCATTGTTTCGATCAGTATGCTCTGATTGTCTCGAGGATAATTCTTTTGAAAGAATACATGGTGTAAACCTGAAAACTTTTTAGAAATCATGGCCATCGTCTCCAGCAGCTGAACCCAGCCCTTGATCTTCATTATAATTACATCGTTCTGTTTTGTTTGACTGTCCGCCATATTTTTTGACAGTAAAATGCCACAACGATCAAGGAATATCGCTAAACGGGTTGGTTGTGACAAACCCTCTCCCCTCATTCAAAACTGTGGTCTGAAAATGTGTTTAAAGGAGAATGAAACCCTGGGGAAATATCCATTTTAATGAAAAGAGAGGATATAGAGAAGCAATTTTTTAAAGAAAGTTCCATCAAAATAGGTTAACACATAAGAAAGTTATGAAAGTTTGAAAAGTCTCAATTTACTTTCTATTGCGATCCTCAAATTAGCAATGTTGCTTCAAAATGGCAGGTATAATAGCAACTCTCAATATGTTTTGTACCCAAAATTTCATATTTTCTCCATTATCTCTAAAGATGCTGCTTGTCTTTTTGTGAACTCAACATGATGTGTCCAATACATTTTCCATGATATATCTTGAGCTAAGAAGGAGACAAGCTGCATCTTGAGAGATAATGGGGAAAATATGAAATTTTGTATACAAAACATATGGAGAGTTGTACTACTAAACCTGTCACTTTGAAGCAACATTGCCAATTTGAGTATCGCCACAGAAAGTAAATTGGGACTTTTCAAACTTTCATAACTTTCTCATTTCCTAACCGATTTTGATGGAACTTTTTTTGAAATGCTTCTCCTTATTCCCTCTTTTCATTAAAATTAATTTTTCATTAGGGTTTCATTCTCCTTTAAGTGTTTAAAAATCGATTACCATTTTCGACAAATTAAAACAGTTTCAGTAATCTTTTTTTTTTCTTTCTTTTCTTTCTTTTTTTTTTTTTGGGGGGAGGGGGTAGGTGATGGAGTTATTCGTAAAACTTCTAGGGAAATTATCGTCCGACGACCCTATACAGCTTTTTGTTTGTTTGTTGTTGTTGTTTTGTTTTTTTTACGATATTCAATGGACCTATGTGCTGACATGTTCCACCTCTTAACATTGAATATTGAAAGATCTTCTTGCTCACTCGAAAGCACTGTAAAACAGTAACACAAGGATAAAGAGAGAAAGGGGAAAGGACTTTATACTTGGACGTTTGGAAGTGATCATTTGATTCACACATTCTATTATAGACCATGGGGTGGACTTGAAAAATGTGGCTAGTTTTCCATTTTCGTGGGTCACCTCCTGCAACCACACAAAAACATTGTTACTAGGGGAATTCAAAGGTGCTGAAACCAATTATTAATGTTGCCATCCCTAAAAATTGCTCCCTGTAAACATAAAAGCATTCTTTAATGCCGATTTTTGTTTATAATTTACAGTACAGTCCCACGTGTTGTTTTCTGTGTCCTCTACAACATGCAAAGATACAGATGACACATGGAAGGAAGGGGCCCAAATATTGCAAGGGGGCATACCAAAAAGTGTGTTGCATTCTCAACCATGCGCGCGCGCGTATCACTTTCCCTCTGCGATTCCCTCCATAGAACCCTGTACATTAATCATGAAAAACGTAAATTTCAACTTTTAGAAATACTTATATCTTTTTCACTTTTTAACAATTTAATTCAGTTAAAAAGGAATATGAATATTGAAGAAACAAAGAAGCTGCTGAGCATAAAAATATAATCATCTCATATGTAGAATTCTGGCCAATTTTGTTTGAAAACGGCCTTTTTATGTTGCCTCACAAAAACGTAGAACACCCAAATTACACGTGTTTCTATGGGGAAAGTAATCGACTCGCAGTGACAAGGTAATTTTGTTAATTGGTTAGCAGTGCTGTTAATGGTGGGAATTAACCAGTTAAAAGGTTTCTTAAAAGAGTAAGAGTTCTAGGTTTGACCTTTCTTATTTTGACTTCTACTGGTTTTGTAGAATTCTGGCCTTTTTATGAATTAGTTATGAAATATTTTGTGTTTTAGACTGATTCTGTGCGCACGCACCACTGATCTCTACAGAGACAGTACAGAGATCAGTGGCGCGCACGTGTCATTCTGATGACATTCAGGCTACGCGCAGATGCAACAAATTGCGCGAAACTTATTGACATGTGGTATTTTTGTCTTATCATGGAACTATCAAACAGGAGTGGTCGGTCAAGAAATTTCTAGCGGGGTGGGGGGGGGGGAGTTTGGAAAAATTTAAAAATTGGGAAAATGTTATATTTTCTAAGAAAAAAAAAATCCCTTGGGGGAGCACACAATCTGGACATATAATCCGCCATACTGGATTCCGCACGTCGTCGAAAATACAGAAATTATAGCGAACGAGGCTGAGCAGCCCATATGCTATTGTACGCTGTCGCGTTGCGTGAAAATCGTTAACACACTCGGTGAATGTCATAGTTTTCATTGATATTGATGGTACGATTTCGCTCAATATTTTTTTTTTAATTTTATTTTGAGGTCAGGAGCAAGGTTGGCAAACATGTCATTTTTGCCTTTACGCATTATTTTACAAATTATCATGCTAAATAAACGTGGTTAGACTTGCCGCCCCACGGAAATTCACAATTTCAGTAGCCATCCCACAGTCTGTTAAGAGCAATAAGGGCCTGGGAGGCGTGTCATCAAGTGTATTGTCGGTGATTTTTACCGACAACTTTACTTTCAGCCAATCAGATGCAAGGATTTCAGTAGTTTATAACAACTATTGCAACTTGTCATTGATGACAAGTTTTGTGAAACGGGGCCCTGAACTCTTTATAAAATGATAAAGGCTTTACACCCTTCTTACGCTCACGGCACTGTGAAACGCGAAGCAGATCAATAGAATAGAGATAGTGGTGAAGGGAGGGGAAATGGCTCCATACTTGAACACGTTGAAGTGATCGTATTTTAAGAGCCAGGAGGGCGTTTAAAGTGATTAGGATTAACGCCTTCCTAGCTTTCAGCATGTCAGGTCGATCTCTAATGGCCACATCAGGCCTTGTCGAAAAGAAAGGCGTCATGTAGGAAAGAAGTGGTGCCCTTAGAATATTTGAAGAAAAAAAGAAAGATTGGAGGTGGTTGCTATGGTTACATGATCGTCAGACATAACGTAAATTGCTGGGGCGTAGAATGGGTCAAGCCATTGAGGGGGCCCCTGATATGTCATGGGGATGGGGAGGGGACCGGTCTTACACGGTGAATGAAATTGGAAAAAAAAAAGGCCATCGACTAAGGGGGGGGGGGGTGGGAAGGGGTCATGTATTCTTTTTTACACTGCCTCCGCCTCTCCCTACCCTGCCCCACCCATCTCTCTCTCTCCCTCTCTCTGTCATCCGATAGGGGTCACTAGGCCCCAACCCTGTATCTGCGCCACTGACAAGGTATCTTCTCCTTTTTCCTGCAGCATACAATTATTCAAACATAACCTTGGCAGGGTGACTAACCCTATCGCATACACACCAGGCAGTTGCCGCGAGAACGATTACCCCCTTGAAAATCTCCAAATACTACTCTCAGGATAACATTACCACCCTAAAACTACCAGTTCTATTAGACTAACCCATAATAAACGATTTAGGACGTAAAGTTGTCCTTTTTTAACAAACTATATTGACCTTTTATTTGTCATTAAGGGCAACTTAACACAACTTCCGGCGCGCCACACTTGCAAATCGGCACGATAATAGGAACCGGGTAACGAAAGGATTCCACTGAGCATTACAAATGCATTGTATACCAGTGTTGGATCCAAGACCAGAGGGTCCGAGATCAAGATCAGACAGTCCGAGATCAAAATCAAGATCAAAATCCGCAGCTTAAGATTGAGATTAGAACATCTGATATCAAGATCAGATATGTCCGAGATCAAGATCAAGATCGAGGTACCCAACACTGAGTCGTGTTTCGCCGATTGGTGAACGATTTTAAAAGCTTTTTCGTTTGATAATTTACGTAATAACAATGTTGATCTCGAGCGATCTCGAGCGAAAATTCCGAGAACAGAAGCTCCGAGATCAAGATCAAGATCAAGACCAACACCTTCGAGATCAAGAACAAGATCGAGGTTACTGATGCCGATCTCGAGACTGGTCTCGAGATCAAGATCGATCTCGAGGTACCCAACACTGTTGTATACATGGTATAACACTTGTCGTGTCTTAAATGGTTACCCGATAATCCCTTAATGGTTTTATGTACTGATTTTGTACTACAAACTGTGAATTAAACCCGGGGTCTCATTTAGTAAACTACTGCCCCTGGAGAAATATACTGTGGCACAGGCATGTTATTTAAGAGTCACATAAAGAGTTAATCATATATAATTATGAAGCTGTAGTTTAAAAATGCAAAAGAGGTGAAGAAGCTCAGAGATAAAAACATCTCCTTAAAAAAAAAAATGTTGATTAAAAACGTGAATATTTGATATCTTTCGAATGAGTCAGTTTTTATCTATAATTGTTCGCAGGTGTTGTCCATGTCTGCAATGGTAAATAGAATGATATTTCGTTAAAGTGATTATCTTGATCGAAAAATCATCATTATGTCAATGTGAACTAGTGCTGCATACAGATGGACCCACAGTTGTACACAGAGGGAAGGGCATGGGGGAAATTTTCCAGTTCTACAAAAATACACCAAATGGTGTGAATGTCCCCCCCCCCCCCCCCCCCCCTATCTCGTGATCACGAAACTGTGGTAATCCTGACGTTAGGAAAATCGTTTGTGCTTGATAAATCCTTTTACACTCTATTTTCTTTGATGAACATTGCAGGTGGCGCCTTCTATTTATCATGAAAAAGAATTTCCGTTTTCATGTGGTTTGTTCTATAGCATGTTTTCCCCTAGGGAAGTACCGTTTTGAGGCGGCAGCAAATTGTTGTTTCGACGTTGGCAGGTGCCCTTTCTTCCATTTATCCCAAAATCAAGATACTTTTGAAAAGCAAAGTTCTCTAATCCCTAGATAACTGTGTTGTTCTTAATTGTCAGAAAATAAGGACTCAATTACAGATTTTTTTATCTATTCATTTATTTTATACTTTTTTCATGCACAGTTATCACAATTTTCAAAGTCTGAATCCATTGAAAGCCACTTTGCTGTTCACCATTCATACAAAACTTAGTATTCATTATGTGAAATGGATCCATATAAAAATATACCTTCTTGTTTTTTTAGTGTTTTCCACCGGGTATTTGAAAGTATATTGTTTCCTAAGTTTTATCCCGTTTTCGGAGATATCCTCATCATGGTCTCCACTATGAATTATTATGTTACATACTTATTCATTTGTGATATTTTTCCCCCTTTATCCAGGGTGGTCTCTTCAGTACGTAAAAACTGATTTGCGATATAACCTAGAGTTACTTTTTTTTTTCAATTAAATTATAATTAAAAACAATCATAAAAATTAAAAAAAAAAGTATTATGACCAACAAAAAAAAACAACATCAAAATAACATTGTCAAATAAAAATGAAAGCAATTTTTGGACTTGAACATCCTTAATATTGTTATATTGGAACTAAATCAAACCTCTCTCTATCTATCTCCACTTTCCCTCTCCCTCCCAGCCTTCCCATTCCCCACCCCACTGCACCTTTTCTATCTCTTCCTCCCCTATCTCTCTCTCTCTCTCTCTCTCTCTCTCTGTCTTTGTCAATTGTTGACACTTGTTTGAAGGATATTGGCTAGGACTGCGATATATAGGACAACAATTCAGACGATGATGTGGAAATAATAAGGTCACGTACAGAACCATAGACAGCCGTAAACAAGAAGGCCTTTCCTGAACCCCGACAAAGCGGACATTCATCTAGGCAATAGAAGATAAGTTGGTGGTAACTATCCCCCCCCCCCTAAATGTTTGAAATAGCGGTGGATCCGAAGAAATATGTTTTCTTTTCTTCTTTTTTACAGGGTGAGGGGAGGGGCGACCCCCATAATATTCACTTATAGATAACTGTCTATTTTGAATTCGTCAATGGTCGATTCTCATGACATGTACGTCTTACATAAGCGCATCCGAGACCCTGGATCTACCACGTCTACAGTAGATATATAGTAGTTTAAGACTTCCCCTGGATGCCACTTGACAGAAGTACCTGTGTATCCGATGTTTCCTCCTATCCTCAAGTAGACAAGCCCTTGACTTGAAACTGATGTTTACCACGGTACGTCACCGTCAAAACAAATGCGACAGCGCGTTAAATCGTGTGACGTTAGAGGAACATGTTCACATCAGGCGCTGTATACCCATTTCGAAAAATACGAGAAACTAGAGCGCGCATATTGCAGATCACAATTAGATTATATTCCTTGATTATCTTCATTTTCTTCTTTTATTTCTTCTGGTTAATCCATGGTGTAAACCAAAGAGTTTTAGTGTAAATGCTGAACTAATTTACGTGTAAGGTAAGCCTAAAATGATACTGAATCCGTAAGTTTGTGTCATCTAGGTCTTGCTTTTTGTTTTTGTTTATTTTATTTTATTTTTATTTTTTTTTTGGGGGGGGGGGTTGTAGTTTCGGAGGAGCCATTTTACCGTTAATTTTCTACACCAGCATCTGTTTATGTCTTTCACCCTCTTCTCTCTCCCTCTCTTTCTATCTCTCTATTTCTCATTTATCCCTCGTTCTCTTCCCCCTCTTTCTCCCTGTTTACTGGACTGCTAGGAGGTGAATGTGCCAATTACATCCTGAAGTAAAAAGAAATGGTTGGTCTTCTCTAAATAATATTTCAGAATAAACCTTTCACGTAATGATCACTCATGCTCAAGGACGAACGTACCTCAAATCTGACATTTAGTACATCTTTGAGTAACAGTACTGTTGTTTATCAGCAATGCCTCACCGCCTTCGTCTATCAAGTCAGGAGGAAAACTTTTTGAAAGCACACAGCAAGGGTGGATTGGACTGTCCCAATGTCCCATCCCTATAGTTGTAGATGTGAACGAAGGTTTCCCTCTCATGCATAATCTAGAGGCGCATTCCTCTTGACTTTGTTGAAAGACAGGTAATGTTAGGTTGAGCGCATCGTCTAAGAGTTTGATTTTTTTATTGGCGACCGTATTGATCTTCGGCTGCTAAACATTCGCAGAGCTAACACAATAAGACCATGCCCCGATCCTTGTGTACATTGACATTAATGAGTCGTATTTACAAAACTAGCACAAACCAAGCAATTGCTAGCTGACAGAAGCAATGGCGTTCTCCTGGAAAGGAGATACTTCGTCATGAGAAGCAATTGCTTGCTTTAATAGAAAGAATTAGGTTTCATTCACATGATTATGCAATAATTGCTTGATTTTTATTTCAAGATCCTCTCATGGCTTAGTTTTTACTTGAGATTCGTTAATTTTGTCAGAGAGGATCAGTTTTGGAAGTCTGTTTTTAGACTAATCGATAGCTTTCACTATACACTCTAACTACTGGACCCTTACCCCGTTCGGTAGTTAACTTTTTATGTAATGTCGCCCCACCCCCTTTCACTCTCTCTCTCTCTCTCTCGTTATGACAAGAAATCACTATCCTGTCTATTCCTTAAGATTAATTCACTTCAGACTCGGTAATTGACGTATAACTTCAATGTAAAACACCATAAGCCATAAGAATTTAGATATATCGTTGCCAAGGTAATTATTTTGTTGTTGCACACTCTCTAGAGAAATGTGAATTATCTTATGAATAAGATGTTTGAAAATTCATTTATTGACATACTTTGTGAGTCATCATTTGTTGTGCTGCGAAATCTTGGAGCTCGCTGGCAACGCTGATGTGACAACAAGAAATCCAGGATCAGCATAACAATTGATTGTTTTCACAAAAAAACAGATGTCTGTTAGCAGTAATATTGAACTTATTTTGTTTAACCTACTTTGGTTTCCAGCAAGGTAGGTTAATCTATCGATATGCCTATCGATTCCCCAGAGGCTATCCTGCAGCATGGACATTTTTTTTTTCTTCTCCCTTCTCTCTCCACAATCCCTTCTAAAAGGCCAACTAAGCCTTTTGAATCTGGAGATCGTTGCCGTGGCTACCTTTGCTGTTGATTTCTGTCAAGAGAACCTTGTCTAATGTGTAATCGATATCGAACTGATTTGTTGACCGCTTTTTAAGCCGTTGCGCATTGCTTCTTTTTTGTAAAGAACGCATTAGTGGCATCATCGTCAACAAGATAAATTTCGATGCTTATCGAATTTCAATAGACTTTTACTTGATTTGATTGGTTTCTTTTTTATTGGCATATATGTATCTTATATTTTGATCAATATATCTTATATTTGTGTTTGGTACCTATCTATGAATCTTTTTTTGTTTTGATGTAAAAGTCCTAATGTCCATCAACATCAATATTTTACACGCATTCACAGCTGCTAAAAAATCACAAACATGAGAAGACGGAATTACAGTTTCGACCACCGAACTCGTCATCATTACATTCACCCTCCACCTCTAATCATTCTCATTCACGTCCGAAGGTTTGAAATGGAATCAATTACAGTGCTTCTCTTATTTGTAGAGCCGTTCTAATACACTCCTCAAAACAGCTCAGAATATTGACCAAGGTGGTAGATAATCAAATAGAAGACTTCCCGCCAGACCTGAAGGGTGCACGTGACGTTGCATTCCGGGAGACCCAGAGCATTGCAGAGTGGACATATGGGCTGGGAGTCGATGCCTACGTGGTCTAATAGGACAGACCGATAAATGCCATTTGGTCTAAAGCCAATCTATTGTTCACCTGGTCTATGAGTCTAAATCTTGCTACATCTTGCTACATCCAGTTCATGTGAGCTAGTTGTCATTTCATTTAATGTTCATTTAGTCCACTTTGGAATAGACACCGCTGGATCCTGATATATGATGGTCAAATGCCCGTATCACAGTCTTGAAGACCCCATGAGTGAAACTAAAGCACGGCTCACACGAGGCGTCAGTATCCGCGCTAATCGAGCCCGTGAAGGCAATTAATCCATATTTTCAACTTTTCATTTTGCAATCACTTTTTTTTTAAATGTATCTCCCTTTCATAGCACGCAAATGAGAGTACAAGTCATTGGCACGGTCCCTGTGTCAGCAAATGACGCCTCGTTTGAGCCAGGTTTCAAAAAGGAAAATGAAACAACATTTTTTCCGCTTAACTTTCAAACTCTAAAGATCATTGCCATACTGTAGCATGTGTAATAATCAATAATGATATCCGTCAGGGGTCCATCATGGCACCGTCATAACGTCGCGTCGGAGTAAAAAGGGGATCAAAGTGCTCATTGACAATACATGGGTGTTATCCCCCTTTTACACTAATGCGATTAAGATTTTTCATTCTAACTTATCCATCCTGACATTTAAAAGATAAAAAGAGTTGTTTTGTTCCTTGGGACGTTCCCTAGAGATACCTGGAAACGACATATGACGAAAAGAGCAAAATCGATGAGGACAGTACTCAATCGTATTGTTGTCTGGAAATGGAGATGAAAACGGCACATTTCCAAACAGGAAAAATCCGCATCATGTTAATCAAGATGGGGACAGAAAACACTAACAAGGGCAGTGGACAGGACTGCCACGACTGCGGGAGTTGAGACGATAAAAAAAAAGCATTCAAAAGATTTACATGTGTACTCTTCCTCATTACGTACAGAATAAGAGAATAAAATATAGCGCTTCCAAACGTTGGCAATTAAATGAGAAAAGGGCATTCTACACAGGTAAACTGTATGTCCTTATTCCGTTTCCGGCATTTCTAATGATCCTTATTAAAATCCTTCCCGGTCTGGTCATACACAGTTCATTTTCTCTTCCTTACTGTACATCTCTTTTTTCGAGATCGTGCTCCGTTTGCTCAAATTAAACCTTTTTAGGGATTCAACAATGCTCCTGACAAATTTGATTGTAAAGTCGTGAAGTGGGGTCAAGAATGCTTTTCTGTGCTACACCAACCCTAATCAGCATGCTGTGTATCTGGTCCGAAAACTTGCCACGAATTATCTAGAAAGCTCTTCACATCCGTCTTTATTCCTTCTTTGTCTTTAACCCATATCCCCCTTTTCCAGAGAGAAATAGAGAAATATAAGTAAATGAAGTGTCTCGCCGAGGCTTGCCAAGGGACAGGATTTTCCGAATGCAAATAGTCTTAAAGATCACTCTGAGGTACATGGCCCGAATGTATTAATCCATTGCGTGCTTACTTGTACATAAATTGCTCATCACAGCTCTCAATATACGTGAACTTATACAAAGGTTCATTTCTTGTCCTTTATATTCTGTCTGCCATTTCCGTCCGTTTGTAGGTTTATACCTATAAAAATACCTTTAAAAGACATTCCCAATGATAACTATGATATAATGACACGTTTAGTATTCATTATTTTTTAATGAATAACAAAATGTATAACATCAATCTCCCCTCCTCACAGTGATTTTAATTAATACTGTTAGCAAGAAAATGATAATTTTCTACACCATAATTTGATTATGCTTATATCCCCACCCCCCCTCTCTCTCTCTCTCTCTCTCTCTCTCTCTCTCTCTCTCTCCCTCTCTCTCTCTCTCTCTTATTATCTGTGTTTACCAATGTATTTTCACAAATGCTTTGAATGCATTTTCATATCATTTTTCTCCGATACACTTACAAGAAGCGAATGTCCTTGTGTTTTGGCCTTTTTATTCAGTATGAATATCCCCATTAATAGGGGACTTTTCGATAATACACTTAGGCCTCAGTACACCAAGGAGACATTAAATACATGTATATCGTACTCTAGAATCGGTATTATGATTATCATGAATGCATTAGGTAGCATTATACTCATACAATGCGCATAACATTATAGTAGAGCGAGGACATAATCTATTGAGTTTAAGAGCAGTATAGATTATCCTCCAATCTGATGAAAAAAAAAACCCATGAGGTTTGATTATCATTCATCAACTTCTTCATGTTATTAAGTGTCTATAGCAAAATGCTCCTTATTTCAGTAGGTTCATCATATTACCTTTATCTGATCAAGAAAATGCGTAAAAAATCTATTTGAAAGCATTATTGCAGACAAGCCCTTATAAAGATATTAATGTAAGTTTCAGGCAATTGTAAGCCAGCACTAAACTAAATGTAATAGAAACTTCGAAACGATAATTATTGATAATAATTATATAAATGAGCTTATATAAAAAGTATAATGTATATTATTACAGATTCATGTGCCCAGCAATATATCTAAGGAGCATGGTATACTGTACTTTTTTCTTTGGAGAAAATTAAAGGGTATGAAATTTCCAGTACGGAGCAAATAAGCGAAAGAGTTGCCAATATAATTTCTCATATATCATCAATATAATCTCTTTGGCTAGATTTTCGTCACATTTTCACTGAGCTGTTTCTCTCATTTTGCGGCTTTTATTTCAACGAAAAATGATACCCATGTGGACTCCCCTGTTAAACATGTTCCAAGAGTGATTTTTCTTTAAGAGTGATCAATTCATGTTAAAAAACAGTTACCCTTTCCTCCAAAGCAGGGCAATCGGTTGTTATTCTGAAGGTATATAGGCCCTTTGGATTTCATTGCACAGTTCGGTTTGTTTTTTGTTTTTTTCTTGTTACTTAATGTTAATAAATACGGTTTTCCAAGAGCACTTTGTATATACTTACACTCCTAATACACTTACAAAATCCCATCGTATTGGTTTACGTATTGTTCAAAGTAACGTTACGAACACCACTAAATGGATTAGCGGGCGACTATAGAGTGTATTTACAGCAGTGAGTAATGTTATTTTTATTTTTTATTCTTTTTTACTTTTTTTTATGGACGAATTCCCACTGCTGCTATATCCCTACCCAACGGCTAAAAATCGTTAAAAATTGTAAATATTAAATTACTGATAGCTCAATCAAACAATAGTTGTTGTTGTTATCCTTAGGAAATAAAAAAATATGCTTATTTGGTATGTACATTAAAATACAGGCCTATGACTTTGTACAAACGGCATCATAGTTGATTGCATCTATCAACATTGCTATGGAATGATATGGAAGTGCTTGTGTGTATATATATGTTAATAGAAAAATATTGCTGAAACAAGACATAGCTTTTAATAGAAACATAACAGATTTGCGTTTTTAATTGAAAGAAATTCGTGATCCATAATTAGTGAAGGTAGTTAACTTTTGAAATTCAAATTTTCTTTAAATGTTTTGCGCTCTCTCTCTCTCTCTCTCTCTCTTTCTTTCTCCCTCTCTCTTTCTCTCTTTCTCTCTTTCTATAATTTGCACACTTGTGCGTACCCACAATGATTCACAGCAGAGTTTTAAGCAGCGTAAATATCACTCCTGTTTCCGCAAACAACACCTATACCCGCACCGCGGACGCGCTCACACACCCTCACCCGTCTCTATTCTTTAATATTTCCTCACGCATTTTGTTTTGAAGCCGTCTATATAATTCATTTGTTTGTTGTTGTTGTTGTTGTTGTTGGGTTTTTTTTTAATTTATTCATTTTTTTTTAATTTTTTTTTTTTTTATTTGACTGTATTTATTAGTGTATATCCTATTGGTCTCTACGCAGTTGTATGTACGGTTTTGATACATTCACATTCCCGTGAGGTTTTACGGTTCATTTTAATTTTTTTTTTCTATATTTTTATTGATATTATATATATATATATATATATATATATATATATATATATATATATATATACATAAATATAAATATCAATATATAAATAAATAAATGTATATATACATGAACTCTCTCATGTGTTTTCATACAATATGAGAAGAGAAATAGGTAAATGTCCTTTGGGAGAATAATACCCTACTTCCTAGAAATTCAAAATAATCTTGAGCGGATAGCGTCATATTAAAGGTAAGGGACACTCAAAGATGATGATATTTGTTTTTCCACTGTCTAACATGTCTAATGCAAAGGAAAAAAATAGCCGTTAGACACGATTAGTGCAAGAAATTTGTAAACATAGTTTGGAAATACAATGCGATGTCTTCATTAGATAGCTGAGGGGCTAACTGTGACAATTATCTTCTGAGGTTTGGCTTGAACATGCAATATATGGATGGGGTAAAAAAAAAATTAAAAAAAAATAAAAAAAAACTCTACCAAAATATTTGGGCACGAGAGAATCGATTAGCAAAAACATAAGTCCCCACCTCGAACTTTTGGAGACTACATCATGGATTTTCTGCCAAAAAAATAATTGTTGTATTCTAAGTTCTTCATCAAAATAATGTAGGTAGGGGTATGATTTATTCCCTCCCACACCCACACTCACGTTAGACACACTCACACACACAAATGCTATGACATTGACAACGTTGAGGCTAACAAGACCCTATTTCTTTCAAATAATGATTGTATCATTCTGATCGAAAATAATATGTTTTGAATTCAGATTGGTAAATTTCTTGCAGGGTGATAAGTTCATGCCACAACCTGAGATAATCTGCGAGGGAGTGTTGCGATAAGCAGGAGAATATGACGGGGTAGTACCCCTCCCGTTATGTTTCTTTAGACTAGTGGTTTAAGGTGTTTTGAATGACCCCGGTTTGATTGCCAATATATACTTTTTTCTGTCTTTTTTCATTCAGGATAGGAGGGAAGTACAACGACAAGGATTTACTCATTCGTATGCCTACTCTCCTACGTTGTAAAAATACTTAAAATTCTTGGCTCACTGACAAAGGCCAGAGGCCAAATTCGTTTCAAATCGAGAACCCCCTCCATCATGTTTAAATTGGCAATATCTCTCTTTCTTATACACAAACACCCTTGAATAGTAAACATCGTCAGCATATACGCTGTCACAATAGCTTTGCTGCTAGTGAGATCGAAAAATGTCATTCGGCAATCGTTAATCATAAATATCTGCGTTATTGCCCAATTGACTCGTAAAGGAAGCAAATAATATTATAAATCAGAGTAATGTAAGACTCTCAAAAAACAGATAGACGTTCTATAAATCTGAGCCCTTGGGTAAGAATATGACACTTTACACGTGTGATGGTCCATGAGATGCATATATGAATATATCAATATGCTATAACCATAATGTTACAATGTTCTGACAAACACAAGGGATAATATTTTGAGCACCATTTTATCTCTATTTTTTGTTATGTCATTTTTTTTCTTTTTAATTGGTATTCTGACACCACGTTTTATCTCGAATTTTTTCTCATATTTTATCTGAGTCTGATACCTCTCGGTGCTATACAATTGTACGCATGATACGCGGAGCATTAAAAGCTTACACTCCCCTCGTATTTTGGGGGAAATATAAAATAAAAGTTATAATAGGGTAGGGACTATTTTATTTCTATGACGCACTTTTTAGTACGATATTTTTCGACGAGTATGGTGCTATAGTCGTACGATCCAAATTAAAAAAAGGATACTGAGTAAGGACTATATTTCTCAAGCAACATTCTCATAAGATTATCGAATTCCATTTCAAGATTTTTGACAACTAATATCACACTTGCAATGATGCTTGCGATAGTGTTCTAAAAATTCTGAAAATCATTTTCAAGGAAATCCTAGCAAAAATGCGTTTTCGCTTTCATACACGAGTAGAGAAAGTTGTTAAAAAAAAAAAAAAAAAAAAAGACATTATCGCTCTCTTTCCCCAGAGAATGGAGAGAGCAATCTTATTGGCTGAGCATGATGAAAGTGAAATTTAACATTTCTTAGTGGTTATCGCATCATAAATGGGCGTATCTTAGATGAGATAACGTCTCGCTAAAAAGGTTCTCAGAATACAGATTTAAAAAGTTTGTAAGGGTATATTTTATCTCACTGACATAAAAACAAAGGGGAACTCACTATTGAAAATCATATGCATTTTGCAATTTTTTCACTTTTGATTTGGCATTATATGCAGGTGTACAGCACATTCCGTGGTTACATAATCAGTACAAATGGGGCATCATTATAAAGGGGAATAAACATACTTCTTAATGATACCGAATTCATGTATGATAATACAAGTAAGATATCAATTTTCAAACTTAAATTTAAGAAATTTTTTGAGGCGTTTAGAAAGAGAGAGAGAGAGACTAGACAGAATAAACTACTCATTTAAACACAAAAATCGTTTGTTTTTTATTTTTTTTGGTTAATGTTTAACGAAGTATTTTATTCTGCCCATTGTCTTGTGAATCTCCGTCTCATAACTTA
Source organism: Heliocidaris tuberculata (assembly GCA_025618425.1). Taxonomy (NCBI): domain Eukaryota; kingdom Metazoa; phylum Echinodermata; class Echinoidea; order Camarodonta; family Echinometridae; genus Heliocidaris; species Heliocidaris tuberculata. Next base: position 4,739,856 of record CM046851.1, read on the forward strand.
TTTAACTTCTTTGTATATATATATTATATCATATTATATATATATATATATATATAAACTTGAAGAAGGCCAGGAGCCGAAAGCTTGTAAATACACCGAGTGACCTGCTTCATTCTGTTCCATCATTCTCTCTCCTCTTATATACATATATATAATAAGAGAGAGATAAAGATAAAGATGAGTGGGAGAGAGAGAGAAAAAAACATAGAGATTACTGTATAACACGTGCAATGTACATCAGCGTCATTAGCCCATGTCATGTTAACATGCGGCGAACACGATCACGTTTCTCGCGCGTTGGTGGCGACGGATTATCAGTTATAGTTCATCTCAGCATCACCCACTCTCCTTTTCATTGCGACGTCATTTTCCCTCCTTTGCCATTGGTCGATTGCTCACTCCGAGAATCACCAGTGAATACATCTCAGCTGCGACGTACGCGCCCATACGCCACTTATGCGCTCTTTCGCTCTCTCACTCGGTCTGCCAATGTCCAAAACTTTTTTTTCTTTTTTGGGAGGAGAAAGGGAGCCGTTGAGTCGTTGAGTTAAACATAGGACACCATCAACTGTGAACGTGTCTGTTGCATATGTGGAGAAATAATCCAAAGGGATTCATGCCTCCTTTCTAGTGGATAAACGATTTGGTTCCAGTGTTGTTGTAGTAATATTTCCGCCGTCTATCCTGGATCGAACGCACAGGTGAGAGGAAAATCAATGACAATTATATTTTTAAGTTGTTTATTTTGCAAATAATGTTTTGGAGACAGTGAATCGAAATTGTTTTTGGATTTAGAGAAAGACTTGTATTTACAATACCTTCTATATTCATGGTCATTTGATGGCAATCAACGCAGTTTATTTGAAGAGTTTCATTCCAAAAGGAGCTAAATCCACATTTAGCGTTTTTGAGTAAATTAAGGTGTTTTATTTACCACTTTCCCTTGTCAACTGTTACTTTATTATGATATATATGATAGCGCTATTGTCTTCGATTAATTCAATCATGTTTTTAAAAATCTAGCAATTTTTGACATTTTAATTTTCATGGATTTAGCTCCTTTTGGATTGAAACCTTTTTCAAATATCTATTTTTGCACATTTAAAGACATTTAACAATTAGAATTCAACAGGAAACACTTTAATGTTGATAGCGGAGTACATTTTACATATTTTCTGATGTTTATTTGTTGAGAATTTAAAAAAAAAATAAGAATTTCTTATCTTTTCTAAAGACAGGGATTTTTCTATGTTTCATTCCAAAAGGAGCTAAATCCAAAAATATTCATAAAAATATTAAAACTCAGTCAATTATGTCAAAACTTTGAACTGATGATGTTGACTAGTAGCTGCAACATGCGCTTAAAAATCTTATTTCACAACTGATTACCAATAAAATTCCTAAATACATCTTGGGCAAAATTGTCCTTTGATGTATAAATCTGTGTGCCCCCCCCCCCCCAAGTTTCATGTCATGTAAGCGATTGTAGAGATCATAGTGATCATTTCCTAGAAAATTACTTAATAGAAGAAAGAAATAGGAAACATACAATGATGTATTTATTCAATCTTAAAGACTAAGTGATACCAAATACATGAACGTTTAGAGGAAGTTTTGATTACGCTTTGTCATTTTCTTCCGACATTTTCTTCAGTGACTAATGAGAATCTAATTATATCAAAACATACGGTATTTGATTACCAACTGAATGCTTCAAATCATTAGGTAAAGAAGTAAATTCGGCCTTTCAGCTTTAAACATGTCAAACGGTTTTCTTCCCACCCAAGTTCATTATATCCAAGGGTTTAAGAACGAACTATGGAGTATACACTGGAAAATTACTTCAAATGAACAGAAATAGATTCCATAACATGACGTATCTATTCAATCACCGAGATTACCTGAAATCGAGTACTTTAGAAGAAATATCGATTGCGCTGTGTAATTTTCTCCCACTGTTTCTTTAGTGGCTATTTGAAAACCTCATGATAGCAAAATATAGCTGGTTACCGAATGAATGATTAAAAAAAAAAAGGCAAAGATGTCACTTCGGACTTGCAGCTTTGAAGAGCATAATTATTTGCGACTCCTCCCCCCCCCCCCTCCACTCCCGCCAAAGTTTCATTACATCTAAGAGCTTTCGACGACTCATCGTGAACATTTATTGAAAATTACTTCAACTGAGAAGAAATGGATACCATACAATGATGTATGTAGTCAATCACAATGATTAAGCTTTTTGTAAATTACTTTGTAATTTTTTTTTCCAAACCACGACATGATAATGTAGTATGGCAACGTCCTGAACTGGGGATAGAGACATGAATATTGGAACAGTTAATATACCAATAATAAGGTAATGCTTGTCTCTGCCTATTTAAAGTACTAGAGAGGCATATTAGCTTGGCAGGGGTCTCATTAAAGTCGACATTCGGCGACGTTTCGTGCGTTCTTGACGTTCCCGTATCTCTCATACCATGTACACCGTACCTTAATATTTTATCAAGGAGGTACTAGGCAAGCTGGTTTTACTGTCAACGTCTAGTTTATGCTCATTAGATTGTCGTTTTTGCACTCCCTTGTATTGTAGATTTTATTTTGTATTTCTGTCAACCGTTACTTGTATTGTGCAAAATACATTTTAAAAATCGGTAGGTTTCTAGGCTTTTGCTGCCATCTTCGCATTCGAATCATGAAGCAAAAAAAAAGGGGGAGGGGTGGAATTTGTTGGACTTTTGGTGGTCGGTTCCTTACGGAGATAAAACAATACCCATCATACGACAACCAACATGACCAAAAAGGTTTAAATAAACACTGTTATTAAATGACGAAATCCGTCTCCAAGTACAGACATTGATTTTTGTTTATTCTTTGTCTCGTCTAATAATTCAATTTCATCTATTCATTATTGTTGTTCTGGATTTTTATTTTTTTATTTACCTGCTTTCTTCGTAGTTATTTACATGTCACAACGAGCAGAGGGTGTGTGCGTGAGTCGTTATTCGTGAAAAAGTTCTCCTTGTAGTTAATAACATTTGCCTTTCATTAGATTGATGCATTTCTACATATTTACTTTGGAATAAATGATTCAATTACCTACACTACCAATCAATAGTTTTCAAGGTCATGTGTACGGACCTTTCCTTTAATAATGAAAATTGTTTTTGCGGTTTTTGTCTGTTTTATCGAATTCCCTAATAAACAAATACTTACTACGGTATTTTCGTGTTGTCTTTTTTTTTTTTTCTTGCTTAAATAGGGTGGCTATTTCGAAATCCAACGGCTATATTTGATGAATGTGTGTGCGCGGGGACTTGTGTGGGTTAGGGTGAATTTGTGGGTGTGTTTAGACTAAGAAGTCCACCGTCCTTCCCATTACAGATTTTTCTTTTGAGGTAATGTTCACAAACCACAACCACTGAAGATGCATGGATAATAAACAGGCAATTTGGTATTCAACAGATTTGGTTGGCTGCCTTATATCATGGGTCACGATTTTGAAGATTCAATTATCAGAATCCACAAAAAAAATTTAAGCAAAAATGACGTTGCCATAATGACAGGAACGAGGTTGTCGATGTCTGTAAGTTTGATTTTAGATTGAAAGTTTTGGAAATAAAAAATAAAAAAATAAAATTTTGTATAAAAAGTATCTTAATTAATTAAAGATAGTTTCTACCTATATCTAAATCATTTTCTTTAATGTAAATGTTTAAAAATAAAACATGTTGTCAAGACTACACATTACTAACTAGACAGTGATTTTGTCATGCATATTTGAGACGAATGTGTTGAGCTATTAACAGAGATGTGTATTTTACCATTATAATATTTTCTTATGAGCGGTCAATATAACTTTAACTAGAGAAAACGATATTCACAACAGCCAAAAATGATTATGGACTATTTCAAAGTCAATTTATTGACATTGCAATGACGGAGGATGTTGTGAGAGGTGGTCTTATGATCTTCTGATTTTTCCTCTCTGTACATATCGCTCACTCTCACTCCCTCCCCCCCCCCCCCCCCGCCTCTCTCTCTCTCTCTCTCTCTCTCTCTCTCTCTCTCTCCGTTTTCCTCCATTCTTTTTTCGATTCTATTAGGTAAGCACATGGCTTCTCTCTTTTTCCTACGCCACTGCCTAAAATTTTATTGCTCTTCCCCATATTCTATTATTTTTCTTTGCATTATAATTGTTATATTGCTTATTTGGATGACTGCATTCGACAATCCCTCTTCTTTGATACAAGATTAATGTCTCTAAAAGGTTCTACCAATTACTTTACTATGGTTATTGACATTGATCGGAGATATTCCGACCTTCGGCTGCCGTAATTTTTATACTGAGCGTCAATTTGGGGAGAATAAAACTTGACAAGGAGATGACAAACGACTTGAATAATGAACATGCCAAGAAAATCAATCAAACGTCTTTAGTAGCTGACAGTCTGTAATATCTAACAATATCATTGACATTTGCATAGATAGAATAAAAAAACAGGATAGTTTTGATTCCAGTGGGCATAAACATTTCACAATGTGGGCATAAACATTTCACAATGTGTAAGTACGTGTGAGGTACAGAGGCACTTATCTTCTTCCATAACTGTGCTTAAATGCATATCCTGGCGCCAATCGTTCGACAATGAGGAACAAGCTTCCGTGATATAGTGCTTAGCGCTAGTAAAACCGCCTTGCAAAATATTGCAAACATCATAAAATAAAGATCTAATATCATTATTTTCTGGTTGATGCTGTTTATGGGGCACCAAGTTTTGCATCTGAGATTCGAGGGGGGGGGGCAATGATTCTGTAATGATAGCAATCTACTACATTGATTTTATGAGGATAAAGGTCAACAACTAATATGCTAATGTCGGGGACGTAGTCAATAAGCAAGATTAATTTTGCTATAGAATCATTGATTGTGCTGCAAATCACAGGTGTTACACTTTGCACCTCACTAAATACGTAATAATGATTGCTATACCCTAACCAGTTATAATTCAATGTGAAGTATAACGGTCAATAATTCCACGAAAAATAAGTTCCTGTTCATCTATTCTGCGAGGATATCTGAAACGGTATGCTCGACTATGTACCGTTTTAATCCCACTATATATTTCTTGGCTTGTTATAATTATGAGATATGGGTGCTTTTAACACCAGCTTCGGATTCATGAGGCACTGGTACATCTTCACTATACCTAAAAAGAAAAATGTGCCCCCTACAAATTTAGACAGTTAGATAGATCGGGAAATGTGATGATGTTTTGATAAATGTTTGCTAAGCCGAGGTTTTCCACTAAAATCACCCCAAAATCGGATATTTTGGTTTGTTTTGTTTTGGTTGGGTTTGGTTTTGCGAGAGAGTTTCAGACTTATGCCTCCTCCACCCCATACCCTCCTCGAGAACGTTTGATCCGCCACTGAACGCACCATTCATTTCAATTCAAATTTATTGAAATAGAATCCTGACATAACAGGATTATCATTTTTTTTTTAAACACCAAAAACAGGAGCATGCTAAATGGGAACATAATACAACAAAGCAAAGCAACATTTATATCAAAACGCAGTTTTTACATAGTCATTGGGTTATACTTGACAGAGAAGTAATGACGCTTAGGAACAAAACAAAACATAGGCAAAATAGCAGCATGTTAGATAGAAACAAAACCTCGACAGATGTAGGAAAATTATATCAGAACCAAATCGCACATGTTGGACTCTACAGAACGAAGGTTGCTACCCTTAGAAACAAAACAAAGCAAAACGCACATGCATTAAGGCTTGGAACATAGTTATACATGCACTATACGTACAAATCCAAGCTTCATCAGGGGTAGCACAACCATACAATCATCTTCAGGGCATGTTAAAAATTTCATAGCAATGATTTTATTTCATCATATAATTGAAAATAATCTCCTTTTTATTTTGATGAAAATTTGTTATCAATGGATTGCCAAAAGGCAAGCGCACTGAAAGAGAAAAAATATCAATTGTATAATGCAATATTAATTTAATATGAGATAATGTTTAACATGTACAAATTGTATGGGCCTACGGCTACCCCGTACTATCTTCTCGCTAGGAATATGCATCCACCTGAGGGTACTAGGATATAGTAAATGGGGGAACAATAATGACCTTTTTTTAGGAACTAAATTGCGTAGAACGATGCAGAAGAGACCAATTTCATGTGTTATTTCGAGGAGGAGTTCTGTGATAACTCATTGATTATTTCAAAAGAATATTAACGTCAATATGTATTTGCGTTCTATAAAGGCCACCGCCCACCTTACGATCGGTCTGCGATCCGATTTCAGAAGAAATTGTAATATCATTTGACAAATCATTTAAAAACGAAAAATATTTTTGATTGAGGGTCTGAATAGTCATACAGATAGTAAAATCGATAATACGGCCTGTGCCGATTTTTCTAGTGGGTGAAATGGCCAAATCGGCTCCCAGTCGTAGTGACGTCACAAAAATCGTACGACTGCCTACGATTTAAAACTAATTTTGCCCCTTATTCCCTGCAGAAACCTGTCAGCTCACCCAAACCCTATGTTTAGTTTTTCAGAATCTGAATAGGGTAGATTCCATTTGTTAAATGGCCAGTATTCAATGCCATAACGATTTATTTCGCAAATCGGATCGCAGACCGATCGTAAGGTGTGCGGTGGCCTTAACATTTTTGACTGATTTCCTAACACGCATTTTTTAAAACCGCAGTAGTTCCTCTAAACCTTTACGTGCCACATTAGCCAGTTGCCACATTTGCTGGCGTGTCATGAGAGTCGATCAGCACAAACAATAAAGTAACAGTTAATAAGAGAATTAACCCATTTCATTGTGAATGAGCCATGTAATGACCCATTTCCTTTATTTCTGTACATCCCTTGTATGAAAGAACACTACAGTGCGTCCCCCAAAAAAGTTAACAGCTGGAAAAAGTATCCCAAAATAAATATTTCAAAATAATCGTATGAAATTTTCATACCTGTGGATGGCTTAGGGTCTCTTCTATCGAATGACATTAAAAAATCTAGCAGTATTTTAAGCTCGAGTGAGCAAAACCGACTTTTGTTAAAGGGTGCAAAATCCAGACTTGACAAGAGTTTTATTCTGGCTGGTATTAATATTTTTGAGAACCGTTAAAAGTTGACAGTTGGAAAAAGTCTTCCCAAATGAACATTTCACAATATATTCATGAAATTTTCATACCTACGGATAGCTTAGGGCCTCTACTATCAAATTAAACCAAAACATCTAACTATATTTCACGCTTTAGTGAGCAAAAGCTACTGTTGTGAAATGGTGCAATATCCATGGTTGACAAAAATTTGCATTTGTTCTGGCTAGTATCAACAAAGCTGAGAGTCTTGAAAAGGCTTAGAAGCTTTCATATTCTGGTTATTAAAAGGTAATTTATGAAAGAGGCCTTGTTTTCTGTATTTCCTGACACATCCCATCAAAACTGTATGGTTGACAGAGAAAACCAGCTTGAATTAAAACCTTGCCAAAACTAATATTTCCAAACACTCAATAAAGTAGTTAACTGCTCACTGAAGCATAACAATATTGATGAGATACGTAAGGACATAGAGTGAACACAACCTGTTCTTTCATGAATTGTCTATTATTGATCCAAATTATGAACATTTTTAAGCCTTTTCAGGGCTCTGATCTTTGCTGATACCAGCTAGAACAAATACCAATTCTTGTCATGTCTGGATTTTGCACCTTTCCACGAAAGTGTCCTTTACTCACTCGAGCGTAAAATGTAGCTAGATCTTTAGGCGTCATGTAATAGAAGAGGCTCTAAGCTATCCGCAGGTATGAAATTTTGCTTCAAATGTTTTGAAATATTTATTTGGGGACTTTTTTCTGACTGTTAGCTTTTTTATGGGAGGCAATGTATATTAGAAATCTCAAAATTAGTGTAAAATGTTCTTTTTTATATAAAAGAAAGAGTGGCACCATGGTATTAATATTTGTGCACATAAAGGGTATAAGACACACTATACAAAACTACCATCTGCATCACTGGAGCCCCTCCAAAATAATCACCCATACAGATGTACTTCATGAAAGTGGTGTCCTGAGCTCGATTCCTTATAAATGTTTGGCGGGAATAATGTTTACGCCACCCAGAGTCAGAGTCAAGTGGTAATTTCCTCTAAATATGCGCATAAGATGCGCTCAGCTATCCCGCCGTAGCCCCAACCAAGAACGGGACTGATATGACTGTGGAGAAAGGTTGAGAACATTGCATAAATTGCACAAAACGGACGTCTTTTGTCTCCTAAAACAAATTATCCGAGCCATGATTTCAACAAAGACAAACTTTCTCATAAGTTGATAAAGAAGGGGCACTGTCACACCTTTACGATTTAAGTCATCTTCCGAAGAGATAATTTTTGTTCCCCATAAACGCACTGTTTTTTTTTTTTTTTTTTTTTTTTTTTGTTGTTTTTTTTGTTGTTGTTTTTTTTAATGCTTTCCAATCGTTCAGAGTTTCGGAAGAGGTTTTTCACCAATGATAAGATTCGGGTATGGTATTTATTAAAACTTGTGACTCGAAGCGTGTTTCTGGCGACGATGTGGTGGCCGTTTGAATGTAATTAAATAAAGCAAACGTATATACGAGTTCGCGATGTAAGAGGTTACTATAAATTATGGAATTGGAAAGAGGGTCAGATTGAGCGATATGGAGAATTTGGAGCATTCAAAAAAAAAAGAGAATTTATACAATGATGATGGTCTATATTAATAGGGAGGCGTAGAGACAAAGGTACTACGCATCGCCAGAAATGAAGCGGTCAAGGATTTATAAGATTTATGTACGACCAGTTTTAGAAGATTATGTAGGTAAATTAGTATAATGAACACTAAAGATATCAGCATCTCCTCCAAGAACCGTTATTACTGTTCATATGCATTTTCGGGGAGCTTTCCTATCTTGCGAATCGGAGTTGTTTACAATGAATTACAAAAAAAAAGGTGCACTTAATACAACAATTGCATGTTATCATTTTCATTATTTTACCTTTAAGTTCTCTCCAACACGATAAAAACTACTTTCGAAAAATAAACTCAAGGGTAATTTCAAAGGCCTATTGTACTGCCCATAGAAATCTTGTTCGGATTACGTAATACGCCATTCGTAATACGCCATTCGCACAATTATAAAGGTGATAGACAGGGCTATTGAAATTGTCTTGAGTTTATTTTTCGAAAGTAGTTTTTATCGTGTTCTCCATAATGTTTCAGCTTTATGTTTTGTGTAAAATAACCGTCATTTCTCTTGATTCTCCTTAAAAATGTGTAACTATCATTTACTTGGCACGGCGCTAACGTCCTTTAGCAAGACTTTATTAAATCTACATAAATTGCCATCCTCGACCCAGGTGAAGTAGATGGGTACCGGTAGGAATTTATTCCTTAAGGCTTCATCGCTTTCATTGGGGCATGCTGAGCCGGAGTAATAATCCAAAGTTCTTTGGAAGCGCAGAGAGGCGTTGATGAATATGTAATATACTATTATTATGATAATAATAATTAGTAGTAGTAGTAGTAGTAGTAGTAGTAGTAGTAGTAGTAGTAGTAGTAGTAGCACATGTAATAGTAGTAGTAGTAGTATTTTTATTAATTTACCATTTTTATTCTGCAAAGGCGGCCTATACTATTTTTTCCACCAGTCTCTCTCTCTCTCTCTCTCTCTCTCTCTCTCTCTCCATCCCTCTCTCCTTCTCCCTCTCTCTCTCTTTTTCTTATTAATTTATCAATAAATGACATGCTTCATTCTTTCTTAAATCCTTTGTTCTTGTTTGCAATATATCTTTCCTATATCTGTTTTTTCGTTGTTGTTTTTTTTTTCTTACTCCTACTTTTATAAGGGGCAGTGATTAGTTTCCGGAGCTGCAGGTTCCCAATATTGTTTCGAATACTAATCAATATCTCTGATTTTATCATTTGACTGTTGAATTTTGTCATATCGATAACAGACAGTGAAAGGATTAGTTTTTGCCAGAGGCAATGATAAAAATTGTGATTTCTGTTTGCGTAACAAAAGGGCAGGTTAATTGATGTTTATACTTAATATTTGTTCGTTTTCAGGTTATCCACATTTCTGTTTTTGGAATTTCTTACGTTTTTAATGTCTTCGGATAAGAGCCGGGCCCTGGAAATCCTTCCGAGAATAATAAGTCCCTCTGACTTATTCAAGTTTTGACTGACAGATGCGATCCTATCAACAACAAATAATAATAATAAAAAGATCGACTTATGTTTTATATTCAACATTCGTAACGAAGGTAAGAGGTGATGTCTGCCGAATATTGAAATCATATCCCGAAGATGAAAACAACAAGGCTGCGGGATGAAGGATGGCGCCGTCGGGACTGGGATGGATCGTGGCATGCCCCACCCTACCCCTCCTTCCCAAGAGTTAAGATAATTGCATCGTATACAGTGAATATGTTTGTTCCCCCCCCCCCTCCAATCCAAACCTTAAGATGGGAGAAGATTTTTCATACATGTTGTAATTACTAATGGAATGTACGAAAGATAAGAAAATTGTACATCATGAATGATACGGCAAAAGTTACAGAATAACTTGCAAACTCCAACTTTCGAGCTCAATTACTCTTTGATGAATGAATCATTTCTTTCCGCCTCTAAAATTGGGTCAGGATCTTACATAACTTTGATAGGCCTTGTGAGTGTCCCACAGGACAGCTACTTCTCAATAACACACAATGACACACACACAAAAAAAAAACACAAACACGAAGCCATGTGACTACAACCATTGCCAATTTAGTGATCCCCCAAAGTTATTGACGTAGCGATCACCTTGTCATGAATACCCGCCAGTTGGTATGTGCCCCTGCCGCTGGACAAGCATGGCAGTTCTTCGAAATGCTTTGCCCCTACGGGTTTCTCAGTTTTCTAGGGCAGCCTGTAGATACACATTATATTTATCTTGGTCGTTTTTCATCCGGATACAGACTGTATTACATTAGTTTATCTTTTGTTTGTTTGTTTGCTGAAATATCTAATTCGAATTGATTCTAGCTTCATAGCATAGTCAGTATTAGAAGTTAAAAGAAGAGATGAATGCAAAATGTAGAGAAGATTGTACGATCTCTACCCTCTTTTTCATGACCTTGTTCCCTCGCGTTTCCTAGTAACGCCAGTGCCCCCCCCCCCCGAGCAGATGCGGCGGAACGTCGAGCTCGGACTATGATAGGAGGTTGGGGTAACCCGTTTGTCCGCCAAAAGCCCCCCCCCCCCCCCCTACACTTACATTGTCCCAGCCCGACGTTCCACCGCCTCTGCATTAGAGTCCCACGAATTCCTGGATTCAGGCTACGCCACTAATCTATTCATTGCGCAGTCAACAAATTTAGTCGGGGCATCATTTGTATTGGGCGGGTTACGTCGCAACTACTACTCATAAAAAGCATGCCAATTTTCTTGTCGATCACATTTCAAAATATGCGAAACACGAAATAAGCTATTTTCGGAGTATAGATGTAATTCCCCATGGCTATTTATGAAAAATCATCGTGTAGGTCCCGGTTTTCTAGCGTTGATCCCTTCCAACAAAATAAGTGGCATTCTTTACTATATAATTTCAGAACTGTTTCATCAACATCAGTGGGGCGCATGATGTGTCCTGTAGCTAAATATCGCAGGATATAGGTCAGGGGATAGATGTTTGTCGACCTATTAGAGGAGGTATTATAAACAAGAAATTTCAGGTAAAATCATAATAATACCACGAAAAGCTATATTCCTTGCTGAAACGCAACGTTTGGATGTTGCTAGATATATTTCCGTACATGATTTTTTTTTTTTTTTTTTTTTTTTTATTCAACCCTTGTCGACATGTTTAAAAATCAGATGGCCTTTTTCTCATTATAAGATTTTGATTCATTTTTGTATTTTTATGTTTTTGGTTGATGTTGTTTTTTTTTTTTTATTATCCTCCTTATCAAAATATGTTGCTGGTTCTCTGTAAGCAAGTTTTATCGTCAAAAGATCTTTCTTAATCCTGAATTTGAAAATATAAGCACATTTTTATCTTTGTTGTTTTTGTTGTCTTGTTTGTTTCAATTTTTTTTTTTTTTTTTTAAGGAGGGGTGGAAGAATATTTACGCAAATCATTTGAATGGACTTAATGACGCCCATGTAAACAATGTAACATTGAAAGAAATACTCGTCACCCTGCCCATATCCGTAAATTATCGGTATTTATACCATCCGTCGACGAAGAAGAAACGAATTAATGATTGATCGTATTTTCTAAATTCATTCCAAGAGCTGCTTTTGATAAACGGTCGGGTAAGTCGCGTGATTGTGGTGTTAATTTGGCAGTTCAAAGAAATCAGTTAGAAAAGTTGTGGTACCTTTAAACGGTAAATCAATAAAAGGTAGACAGTATAAAGCCTCCACCAGCTTGCGCACGGCATAGATCTAGGCCTAGACCCACTTTAGACAAATTAAGATTTATGGGCCTAGAAATACATGCATTACAATCGCATGCATGCGAGATAACTGATAAGTTGATGTGATAATGGATTCTGAAAATTAGAAGTAAATACCGGTTCATCAAACAAGGCCAAATATACTTTGCCAATAACCTAAAATTTAATTATTAAAAGTACAAATGTAGGCAATTATGCAATTATACGGGAATAAAGTATTGCGCAATCATGGCAATCGCTGCAGTTGATGCCTGCACCCAGGAAAGCCTGCACGCGGTGGCCGAAAAGGCGAAGGATACACGGACGGGTCCGAAGGTGAAAGCTAACCTGCCTTTACTGTTCGGGAAGCTCAGCTTGGCAAGTCCGCTTACACCTACAAGTCCCAAGGTTATTTGGAATAACCCTGGAGCCTACTAGTACAAACAGCTTTTCCTGTAGGACTTCCTACAATAGATTTTGTGTGGATCATCGACTTTTTTTTTTCCATGATGGCTGACCATACACGAGGGAGAGGAAATAAGTATTATTAGGTCTAACGTTAGATCCAGGTTGGACTAAATACTGGTGTTCTTTTAATACCTTCTTTACCTCCCTTTAGCTTTTACCTTCGTTCCCGTCCGAGTGAGCCTTAGCCGTTTGGGGCCTGCAGTGTGCAGGCCTGTATCTTCTTCTTCTTAGGAGAAGTCAGCTTCCTTCAAGCTTGAAGATTCTTGCAGAACTTTATGAGATAGTATGTGTCTCAAGGGTAGGGTGCATGTGCCAATGATTTACAAGGTGCAGCCATGGCATGTCTGGGGTAAGCCTACGGTGCAGGCAATTGCCCTATAATTTATTGCCGTAAAGTGCATGATTTCCTACAGTTATTGTTTAAACAATAAATATTAGGTTATTGGCTAACTGGAAAATGGCTTGGAATTAAAACAGATTTGGTTGGATAAAGCGGTATCTACTTACCCATTTTCAGAACCCATTGTCACATCAACTCATCAGTCATCACGTTGATATAATTCCACTTCACAAGTATTCAGTAGTGGTACATCTGAGCAATCCATGGAACACCTACTAAGATGCCCTATCCTGGATGACCTTTGCAGCATGGAAGACCTGATGGCTGCTAATGAAAATGCTCTGCACTGTGCCAGAGCCTGGCCAAATATATAACCCTGTTCCTAGATGATGGACACGAAATAAGAAGATCACATTATTAGCCCGGTGTGCGCGTGCTTACATGCGATTTTAATAGTACTTCTGGACCCATTATTTTTAATTTGTTCTAAAGTTGGTCTTGGCCTAGATGTATCCCGCGCGCACTCCGGAGGAGGCTTTTGTTTAACTATGTTCTCCCCCCCCCCCCTTTTTTTTTTTTGTTTTGTTTTGTTTTTGTTTTGTTTTTTTGGGGGGGTTGTTTTGTTGTTGTTGTTGTTGTTGTTGCTGCTTTTTTTTCTTACCGTTTAAGAATATAATAGTTTTTCCTTCTCATTTTTGAACTGTCAAATTAACTCGACTTACCCGACCGTTTATCAAAAGCCCCATGCCAAAAGCCGTTTACAAGAGAAAGAACCTATTAGGGAAATGTTTCTGTCTCTGTTTCCCTTGATGAAGATTATTTGCGCAAATAATTCGTATGTAATATCCAGAGGATCCAATATAAATATATTTATGTCAGACTACATGAATTTCGTCTTTCTGATGGACAAAGTTTGTTATATTCGGAAAATGATTTTTTTTTTTTTTAAGATCAAGAATATTTTGTCATGAACATGAGTTCACAAACAATTTTGTGACTCTAATCGAACAGGATACGATTCGCATGCTTTGTTGTTGTTGTTGTGATTTTCTGTGTCACCTGTAAAGATTCATTTATGTCGGATTCCCAGGCCTGATTTTAATCAGGTTTCGTTCTCATATCGTTTCGCAGTCCATAGGTTGTTGTGGAATATCACGCCGTATTTCTTTATTCGCCTAAATATCTCACAGTATTTACGGACCGCCAAATTCCTCTCACTTTGTTGTCCTTATACGAAGTGAGATATCTCGAAGCATTTAGACATACACTGTAAGATCTCACACCGCATGGACAGCAAAAAGTGATTAGATTTAACATGATCATAATCACGTTGTTAGTGTCCATACAGACAAAGTGTAAACCCCTGAGGTGTCTACCGTGAAACCTTGTACGAGTTGTCAGAATATCTCGATCGTATGTGGCCCGAGAGATTTGAAGGCCTGTTGACGCGCGGGGGGCCCTCGAGTGCAATAAGTCATATCTTAGCATAATATTTCTTTAATGGCAGCGTTTCCTTTTTCGCAGGAAGCAAATTCTGGATAAATGTTATCCGGAGCGAATGGTCAAGTAGGTGATTGGAAATGGAAATATCCGGTTTATGTGTGACCGAGGTGATGGTGATTGGGTCAACAGAACGGGTGAGCGAAGATACGAAATTGACCAGTATGAGTGATAAACATGCAGCAAGGCATGATTTATTTTCTTAACGGTTGTAAGGATATATGTTTACAAATAACTAGTCCGAAAAAATCGTAAACTTGAAATTTGTATGCTTTAAAGTGGCATTAAATTGGCAGAACTTGAACAGCGCAATCTTGCAGTCATTGCTAAATTAAGATTATAATTTGGAAATTAATCGCATTTTATTTTGAATTTTGACTCACAGTTTGTTTGGATAATGGGCCAATTTTATATTTCGAACCATTATTTTTGACTTGGCATTGTGGAAAATTGTGTGCAGGTACAATCTAAGCTTTTACAAACTAGAATGAGGCATGCTGGGAAAATGAGAGGCACAGACACTTATCAAATCCCGTTAAAGAGGGTGCTATTTAGGAGCTCCAGTCTACTGTCACTTTAAGTGTAAAGTATAAGAAGAAGACAAATTTCGAAAAAAAAAACTATATACTATAAATGTATCCATGTGAAGTTTCAAAATTGAAACCTTTGGAAAGTGCAAAAATCATCGTTTTCATCCTCTAAGCAATATCAAGAGTGTCTCTACAACCTTTTACCTAAGGTATTTGTAATTCTGCCTACCTTAAGCGAATAGGAGAACCAAGAGATGCTATGTCTTTTTCCCATGATGTACTTTTTGGAGAAGCATGGCAAACAAATTACTTGCCTGTTTTCTTTTCCGATGCATTGCATTGATAATAAGCATAGAAAGCAATCATCATGAAAATTTGTAACGAAAAAAAAAAAAAAGAAAGATCCGACAGGCCAACGTTTGAGCAGACATTGTGATGACTTTATATTATTGAAGGAAGGTGCCCCCAAAGACTATACTGACCTGGGTAGGGGCAGCATTGTGCATGTTTTATGAACAAAGAAGGCGCCACAGATGTGGGCATATACTCAACTTCCAAAACATGAAATAAAAGCACGAGATATTTGCTTACATGTCTTGCCCATTATGAGATGGCGGCAGAAGAAAGAGAGAAAGGGGCATTTTGGCTGCCTTGCTCTTGAACCACTTAGTATTTTCATCTGAAACAAAATACCATCTCGAAGCATTGTGCACTGTATTTAAAGTGTGGTTTGGAGGGATGGGATCGTTATAAAATTAAAATGTACATGTTAAAGCTGAAGATAGTCCGGGAATGCATATAAACCAAGAAACTTGGTATGGTACCCCAGGTAATGTGCAAAGCAATAGCGCATGTTGTGGATAAACAGGTACGGATCCAAAAATGTTTGAAAAGGGGGTAAAATTAATATCTTCTTAGGGATATGGGAAAAGGTTGTGCAGATAAGATTATTTCTTTATTCCGTTTTTTTTTTTTCCAAATGTCTTCAAATGTTGATTCGGCACTAAAGATGCGGGGAGGGGGGGGGGGGACGTTGAGAGTAAAGGAACTTTTCAACAAACTAGGTTAAAGCCTATCACCATTATAACAAATATGTAGGTTTCTCTTTTATATAATAATATGTTTTTACATTGATTTTCATGATTGAAAAAAAAAAAAAAAACACAACCACCTATAAAATGTGCATAGGTTTCTGCCTTATTCCATTAGTGTACGCAAGCATGTCAAATAAGCTATGGAAATGCTCTCTCCACGGCTGACTACATCACACTGTGAGTGCTAGTTTTTTTTCTAATTCACTTAGCTCGATTCTGTAATACAAGAAGCGATTTGTGATCCAGATTATTATTTGTCTCTAATTGAATATGCCATGGCGATGAGGCGAGGCGCTGCGTGACGGCTTGGCCGCGCTGCCCCCGGCTTTTGTGGCCCTGCGAGAATGACCCTAGCACGCCGGCCGCTTTAAAGGGTAGACAAATATTTTTGAACGTGTTTTCAGAAGTGTTTTGTAATGTATCTCGTGTCATAGTCAATATCGAAGTTGTGACATTGTAGTTATTGTCAGAACATATTTTACAGTAGTAATTTCAGAATAAAAATTGCACTGATGACACTTTGAGGACTTTCAATACTTGAACTGCATTAGATAAGTTATTTTGATTCATGATTAATTTGACTGGAACGAGTTTCCGAATGCAAATAAAATTTTCGAGAAACATGTTCGTGTGTTTGAATCTAACTCGCTGCGGATAATTGAAGCCCTACTTGTGTTCCCTGCCCCCGTTTCATGGATGCAGGCTAAGTTACAGTGGAAAACAGCCAGTCCCTCTGATAAGCTGGAGGACCAATGTGGAGAATAGTCCCGAACCTACTGCACTCTTCGTAAAAGAGGAGAAACCCCTGTGCAGTGGAACTCCTTCACATCCTGGTCAGTTAGACAGTGGAGAGGCCCGTGGGTTACAATGATTAATTTCACTTTTCCCCTCCAGGCACAGGTGATGCCAAATAATTAATAGTAGTGAATGCATCTTTTGAGTGTTCTTTAAACTTCACTTCGGCCTAGAGAGTTGCCTTTGAAATACTTGCATTTCCACGAAATGTAATTTTGATCTTATTTCACCAGTGGCGCCGATTCACATACATCGGAGTAACTCTCAAATAATACCCACAAGCTTTTGATTCAGGTGCTTTACGAATCAGTCTTGAAAAATATAACTTTGAACCTGACAGGTAGGATCAGACACTGGCTTTCAAACAATTCCAAGCTCCTGTAAACCTGTAATTTCTATTTCATATCCCATTATATACAATCTAGACTCATTGGAGAAATCACATTTTCACTACATTTTGTCCCTTTATCATCTACGGTGTGTGTGTGTGTGTGTATGTGTGTGCGTGTGTGTGTGTGCGTGTGTGTGTACGTGTGCCCTTACATAGATACACTTGTGGGGTACAGAGAACAAAAGAGCACAATGATGGCCTTTATTCCGTCATGCTTGTGGGGTACGAAATACAATAGGAGAAGTGCTTGTGGGGTACAAACTACAAAGTACAAAAGGAGAAAACAATACAGTTCCCCACAAGTCAATGTGTGTGAGGGTGTGTGTGCGTGTGTGGGCGTGTGTGTGTGTGTACCAGTGAGGGATGTGTGTGATTGCGTGGGCGTACGCGTGTGCGTGTGTGTGTGTGTGTGCGCGCGTATAATTGAGTTTTTAAAAAAACGTGTATCAATCAAATTATTTATACGTCTGGGACCGACCTTTAACGTCACCATCCGAAAGACGTGACTGAGATTCGAACCTGCGTCCGATCAGAGTCAGTTTATAAGCGAATACAAACTCCCGATCCTTATGGATTAACTTAGGCTAAAATGGCACGTAGACTACAGGGGTGGATCTAGCTTTTTTCCAAAGGGGGGGTTTGAGGGGCTGAGCTGGGGATTGCGACGGAGTGTAGCGACCGAGCCCGAGCGAGCGAAGCGAGCGAGGGGGAAGGGTGTGGGAGGGGGGATACACAGTAGGGAGATTTTTCATTTTTAGGGTTGCCAGCTTGCGATTTTAAGCATACTTGCATGCTCTATTTTTTCTCTTTCCCCCCCCCCCCCTATGCACATTAAATGTTTACTTGGCAGCCCTCCCCCCCCCCCCCCCCCCGTAGATCCGCCACTGGACTAGGTTCATAATGTCCCGTGTATCTGCCTCTTTCTTGGGATTTCTTAATCATCATTATCTTATTCATTTTCGTTTCCTTTACATTTTTTTTTTCTATTTGCAATTACTAGCAGCTAAAAGTGTTCTTCTAGACACGTATTCCCTTGTTTAACATGGTTAATTCAAGTTATCCTCCGCAGAAATTAATCTGTTAAATCGCACACCCTGCAATTTATTTCAAACACTGTAGTAACGCCGTCCTCGGCGTACTGAAGGATGCACTCTAATTGGCCAGCTGGATATCACGTGTTATGCTGGCTTCGGGCCATGTATCACAAAGTGTGAAATGAGGCAGTCGTGTTGGTAATGTACGTCCTTGAGATACATTTCCATAGCATGCTTAGGTAACCAATCACACCCGGTGTGTGGGTGGACATCGAAGTGTGCAGTGAGTAAGAAACGATGAATGATGCTCAAGATTGTAACAAGGTCTGTCTTACCTGTTTTAATGAAAGTGGTTGAAATCTGCTTGAAGTAAGAAGTGCAAATTTGAAAGTTCAGACAAAAGAATTATCGTGTAGAGTACTAAAAGGGAAAAACATGCTCATTTATATATCCTTATTTTCTTTATTCGTTTCGTAAAGGCAATTGACAAATAATTATATGCAAAAAAAATCACCACATATCTCATTTTTGACGGAGACGAATATTTCCCTTCTATTTACTGTTATTGTATGTTTCCCCAAACTGCTGAATAGTAAACCTTCCTAAAACAGTATTTTCTTTAAGTTTTGGTGACGAATATTTTTAGTTCTAAATAAATTCAGTTTTTATGGATGTAATACTTGTCTAATATTCCGTATGGAGGTTCAAAGCAAATTTTCACATACTCGGAAATGTTTTTGTGGTTCAAAATAACCTCATAATAGGCGTATTGTGAGTATTCTTATTTATTTTATGACCGGCAGATCGGGATGACGTGAGAACGCTTTTGTCAAAGTGCAGTTTCATCAACTGAGCTTCCGGTCGCCTTTCCATACAGGGACTCGAAAATGTTATTTATCATATTAGCATGACATTTTTTGAGTTATTGTAAGACTAAAATTGATATCAAATTTGAACTCGCTCTAAAATATTTAAATCCTATCATGGATATGATATGCAACTATGATGGGCATACATTATAATTTCAGGGTAAGCATTTATCCCGCTGTACAATTAGCATAAAATTATGATTTGTATCATTGTAATTGAAAATAAAATCAACATCCATTTTTTTTTCTTTTCGAAAAACATAAGGGCCCGAATTCACAAAGGAGGCTTGGTTGAAACCATGGTTTCAACCCCCTCCTGGGAATCCGATCCAATCATATATTTTCTTTGACATGTTTGAGCTCGCGCATGGGCAATGTGCGCTTATTTACGCTTATTTTAGTACGCTTACGGAGGTTTAAACCCAACGTTGCCAGAATTTTGACCTCTTTAGCATCTGGCATTATGCTAGGCATAATTTGACAAAATTTAGCAGAATTTTAACATAATTCTGTTTGTTTTGTTTTGTTTTTGTTTTTTTTTTTGGGGGGGGGGGGTTTGCTTGTCTGAGAATTTTCGAGTAAAAATACACCCCAAAAATGCTGATAACCTTTTTTTTCCTTTCTTTCTTTTGTGCTTGTCAGAGAATTTTCAAGTAAAAATACACCCCCAAAATGCTGCTAAGGTTTTTTTGTTTTTGTTTTTGTTTTTGTTTTTTTGCTTGTCAGAGAATTTTTGAGTAAAATTTTTATTTAAAAATTATTTTTTTTAAATTTTTTTAAACCTTACCCATGGTTTAAACCTCCTTTGTGAATTCGGGCCTTAGTATCTTTTTGCATTCTAGGTGTAATCGATAAACTATCCAACAACTTTCCCCACCTTGTATCTTAGATGTGCTTATTTTATTCCTTCGAATACCCCCATTACAGCCCCTAAAATTACAATCCCCCCCCCCCCCCCCCATCATAAAGGAACAAACTTCTCATTGTGGAAAATGGTGGTTATCCAAAACCATAGTCATTTTGAGGGTTTGCATACTCTATAATACAAAGATAAGAAAGAATCTTTGGAAAAGGGGTCTTCGGCTTTGTGGGCTATACCTCTGCATGACCTCTTTCTATATCATATCTTTCCATCAACTCCTGCCGATTCAGTATTTATAGATAATTACCCATTATACCTCTCGGCTAATTACGGCTCGCTTCAAGCAGGGGATGTCCGGACCGTGGCACAGTTGTCAGCATGCCCACGCTGTACGCCAAGCACTACAAAGTAAATAAGGACGTCGTCGGGGGGGGGGGGGGGGGGGGACAAGTCAGGTTAGTCACCCTAATCCTCACATATTCCCCATACCCCAGAAGAAAGAACTATGACTTCCACGTGAACATCAAATGATGCATGTTCATGGCTTTGAAGGGTCCTTTACGACTTAACATCATGGAAATTGAGGAAGGAAAGTAAAACAAAGTAATTGAAAAACTCAGAAAATATTTCAGCTACTTTTAAAAGTCTGTAATATTCACCTGCAGCTTAAAGCTACCAACATTGTTATCGAAGGCAAATTTCAAAAAGGAACATGGTAGTCTTGTCAATACTGCATATATTAAATTACAAATCACATATTGAATTACATGTAATCAAGTTATACACCTTGCACATATCAGATTCCACATAAAATTCGTGTCCTATAAATTCACAGAATGCATGCTTGCAATAATTGCGCACACCCTCCACCAGCACAAACCACCCCCACGCCTCCGCCCCTCTCACCATCATATTCGGGGAAAAAACACAGCTACGCCCCGGTACATAAGGAATATCCCAGAGGCATCTAAAATGTCCCATGCCCCATGAAGCAAGACACAGAGGCGAGGGGAAAAAGAAAAAGGCGGCGGTACATAGCCGGAGTTTTTCCCCCAACTAGCTGGTGAAGGCCCACTTATATGCCTAATTGCTTTAATTTGAAGATTGATTTTGCACTTGACAGACAGGACGTTTACCCACCAGTAAAGAAAAAAAAAATCGTCATGAACTTGAGATCCATCGGACGAGCGTAGCCAAAATAGAAATGAAAATAGTGAAAGAAGATAGTAAAGTACGATAGAATCACTAGCGTAGTATCTAAATAAAAATAACAACAACAGAATAATAATGATATACATAGTTATTCGGACAACTGCCTTATTATTATATCTGGTAGAGACATTTTCTTCCAAATGGTCAGTCTTCTCCATTAACATCATTAATCACCCCCAAAAAATCTCACAAAAGTTGCCGCTTTACGTCTCAAAATATAAATACGATTTGTTCTTTCATTTTGGCTACAAAAACTTTCTCTCTCTCTCTCTCTCTCTCTGTCTCTCTCTGTCTCTCTCTCTTTCTCTCTCTTTCTCTCTCTCTTTTCACTCTCTCTCTCTCTCATTCATCCTCTCTATCCCGATGCTGATCTCATATACGATTAAACTTGATATTCCATTGAAACTTAAAGTTCATCGCCCTTTCATGATGGAATTTTAATACCATAGGTATGCTTTACATGATTGACTAAGTATCAAAATGAGACTCGTTTGTTAGCCTGAAGCCTCTGCAATTAGGAACTAATGACTCTAACAACCTGGACAAGCTTAGAGTATGTACTTATTCAATTTAAAAATTTGCTATGCGAAATTCATCTTTTATACAAAAACTTGGCTTTCCAGTGCGTTTCTGTAATACGACCGAACATTATGGTACGAGTGGGGGCAAGAGCGCTGCAGCTGCCCCCCCCCCCCCCCCAATTTCCTGGGACATCTATCCCTTCATATTCGGGCAGCGACGCGTTCTCGCTTTATTAACGTCTCATGAATTTCCAAATATGCGTCAATGGCAAAATTACATTAACATGAAACATTAAAAAAATCGATAACCAATTCAACGAAAGTGCTGAAATCATCATTTTAATGAAAGAAAAACTTCAAGTATTTTATGCGCTCGATAAGTTGAGGGGGGAAATATCACGTGCTATCGTCACAAGGGAGGCACTATTTTGGATAACCGTTCATAAAAAAACAGGATTTATCGTTTCGTGATATATTTTTGATAAACCAAATGGCAAAAAGAAAAAAAGAAATTAAAAACTATATTACTTTGTTGTTGAATTTAATTGAAATTAACATTTATTTCCTTCTCATTGGTACAATGTGATAATATCAACTCTATGTTCACCACATTGCTACACATGTATCCTTTGTATATTAAAGGATACATGTGTAGCAATGTGGTCAACATAGAGTACAATGGAGTAAATAATTCAGAAAATAGGAGGCGAAAACCCGGAAAGCAAAGCTTGTGTTGGGAACGCCATTAACAATTTAACACAAGTGACTGAAAGAACATCATTATAGGAGTACGTGTTTTGCATATACAGAAGGAATCGGTTATAGGACAGAAAATGCAGTAGATGGAGAAAAACTAAGAAGAAAGCTATAACATGTATAATACTTTTAGTTGGAAAGTAATGATTTGTTGTTATCAACTGAACGAGTTTCCATTCGAGCGGGAGACAAGAAGAGCCCTGTGAAAATTTGTCCGTGCACCCCTGCCCATCTTATCATAATGAATGGGTTTACTTCCGAACTGGTTATCTTGTCGACCTTTCAGAATGATACATTCATGGATAAAAAGCTATCTGCAGACTTAGAAATGAAGACATTTATATTTTTCTATTAATTATAGAAAACACGAGGAAAAGGCACATAGGATAAACGGTAGAAATACAAATCCAATCGTTTTTGCGCTATTTGTTAATCTAAATTATCATGACTTTTAGACGATGCAGGTCATTTTCACATCACCTGCCAATTTGGCCCGAATTCACAAAGGAGGTTTAGTTTAAACCATGGTTTAAACCCCCTCCTGGGGTTTTTAAGCGTACGTGCGCACGGAATCCGATCCAGTCATATATTTTCTTTGAGCACGCGCATGGGCAATGTGCGCTTATTTACGCTTATTTTAGTACGCTTACGGAGGTTTAAACCTTGCCATGGTTTAAACCTCCTTTATGTTTTGAAATACATCATAATTACAAGTGTGCCCTTTTTTTCTCTGATATCCATCACCTCAAATATCTTTTTTTATGTGTAAATTACTCGAAGTCTGACGTTTTCTCGTTACACCTGATACTAAGTATCCAAATGTTTGTCGATTTTTGTCAAGCTACACGACTACGGAAAAAGAATTGAAGGTCATCAAATTGGCTGATAAGATGTTATGGCTGTGTAAATGATATTTAGCTACTAAGGGAGTATGGGGTTCGGAATGTAATCACCTTCTAAAAAAGATGTTTTTTAAAAGCCGGGGTTATTAGGGCTGAGAAAACATTCGGAGATGCATTTGAGCGTGGATCACATTTGTCCGATAACGATAAAGATA